>DVZL01006464.1:0-11349 GCA_018236625.1 Lasaia peninsularis | reverse complement strand
ACATAATATTTTTGGCTTGAAAATATTCTCAAAGACGTCAGACGTATGTATTGGAA
Source organism: Lasaia peninsularis (assembly GCA_018236625.1). NCBI lineage: Eukaryota > Metazoa > Arthropoda > Insecta > Lepidoptera > Riodinidae > Lasaia > Lasaia peninsularis. The sequence continues at coordinate 11,293 of DVZL01006464.1, read as the reverse complement.
TAATCTGATAATTTTGCCTCAATGAAAAAGAATTGGTAGGATGAGAAAACTTTCCTGACACAAGTCTTCATATTAGCTATTTAGCCAGTTTTAGCTGATAGTCATTTTTCCGTCATTAGGCATGTACGAGTCAATATCTGAAGCGCTCGCGTAGGATAAAGTGTCTGTAATTTGTTTGCGTTAAGACGTTCTTCTCACCGCTATAATTATCACATGAAGTTTTTTTCTCAACTATCCAATGGATCAACTCAAAAAGTCAAGTCCGTATGGTCAAGTTTCATGACACTCGAGTGACTACACATTCAGCTTACTGGGCTCCCCTATTATAATTAACTCACAAATTTAAACAAAAGCTAATGAATTCTTTGTTTATGTTGTATGTTAGTTGTTTATTCTTAATAATTGTGTTTGACTTAATGAATACAAGACGTTATTTAATTATGTTCGAACAACTTACAGTTTTATTTAAATTACTGTCCAATTATTTAGTTATAAATTAGTTTTTTACCTAACTAGGCAACTCGGACATACTTTTGAGGAGAACCGCATTGTTTTTCAATGTTCATTAATCAACTGTACCAGTAACATGAATAAACCTTTGGAATATCTGCGTTTATTAATTCAAGTTCTCGGAATACCCGTCAGATCGTATGTGCGTACTGAGTAAATAACTAACAGAAGAGACCGTAATTAAGGCATAGCTTGTGTATTTTACGGGAGCCTCACGTTCCGTCAGATCGTAAAAGTAAAAAAAAAACAAAGAAAATTATAAAAACTAAACAAGTTCATAGTAAGTTTAGTTAAAGTTTTTTATTCTTTGCTTTTTCAGTTATTTTTAGAATTTTTATTATTAGACAGGTTAATCAATGCTATTTTCATTAGGCTAATAATTGGTACCCATATTTTCACAGTGCTATAAAAGAAACTAGTCCGCCATCATGTGTTGTTCACCATTTTGGATTTAGTATGATACAAAGTAAACGTAGTAGAAGATAACTGCTTCAAAGAGTTGCGAGATTTCACCCGAACATATATATTTACATACATACATACATTGCAACTTAAATAAAATCCATACAAATAAATAAAATTTGAGTGTCTGTATTTAATATTAAAATAACCACTTTTTACTAAATGCATATACGTATGTTTGCAAGGTACATGTACCAAAGTAATATTTTGCTACATGTACCTTGCAAACCTTTGTTTGTTCTAATCTCCGAATTGGCTGAACCGATTTGGACGGGACTTTTAATGGCAGACAGCTGATGTAACATGGAACTAGGCTACTTTTATTTTAGGATTTTAATTAATTAATGTGTACAATAAAATAGTTATGCGTTATTTTCTTACATCGATTGTAAATATTATATCTGTATTAAAAAAATGGAACCCTGCCTGGTTCAATTTTTTTCGACTTTTTCTTAGCTAAGAACTACTTACAACTTATAGTCATTACACAATTCATTAGTTATAAATTGTCGCGAAACTTAACCTACTCGTATTTACTAAGTTCCAAAAATAAAAAACATATCGATCAATTTTGTTAATGTATACAAATTACAAATAAATAAACTTCGAGTGTCTGTATGTAATATTGAAATAACCGCTTTTTACTAAGTGCATATAGACAGACAGACGGACAGACAAACAAAAATTCAAAAAATTTCTTATGTACTAAACATGCCAATGCATTTATTAAAAATCGGTTATTTTATTATTACATACCAACACTCCAACTTTATTATTAATTTGCATAGCCTTATTAAAAAAAAATGAAGGGTGGCAGCCCTATCGCATATGTATACGTACCGCCTGACTGCGTGCATTTTCTATTCATTTAACATTTAATTGTGCACAGGCGATATAAAGTAGTAAACATAACAATGAAATAGTACAAAAGGCGAGTTTTTCATTTCACTAACGAGAGACATCATACAGCTAATATACGATAGTGAGAAATCCAAAACATATAAAGAAAAATATAGATCGTGTACGAACTAAAAGTAAAGAATGAACATTATAAATTAGCTTATATTTATTTTGAGTACATGGCTAAATACAATACTGAACTAAACATCAAACATTATTCAAGCTTCCAATAATCATATTTCCAATATCTTAATTATATTAAAAGACCAAGTCAATTGTGACTCGATTTAAAAATGCCCAACGCCATCTAGTTTTAAATTTGGCACTAAAATTTAATTACATCTGTGTTTGATCCCTGATTATATATTTACACAACCCAGCCAACATTTGCACATACTACATACACATATTGAAATTTTAAGTTCACAAATTGTTATTTCTTGGTGCCGTCGTAATGAATATTCATTTCAATCCAGTGGTTACTTTATCACTCGTCTAGTTTCCAATTCTGACTCAAAAGCCCAATAATTTGATTTTGTTGATTTACTCACACAACGCTAAAACTGAAACTAAAACTGGAGATTTTTTTTCAAATACGAAACCAAACTTGTTGATGATTCAAAAACTCGGAACTGAATTGTTTGTTTAGAAAACTATTTGTTTTTTTATTTATTTTATTGAAAGGTAAACTAGAAGTATATTATTAAAAGGTCTAAAAGGGCCGAAGATGGTAGAATAGAACAAAAGTAATAAATAAAAAACTGGCCAAGTGCGAGCCGATCTGCGAGCGAGCGCACGTTCAGGGATATGTTCCATTATATGTAAAAACGGCAAATAAAACTATTTGTCTGTATTAAATGTCGGGTATTTTAATACTATATACAGACTCTGCAATTTTATGTATTGGAATAGATATATAGATAACAAAGTGAGCAAGCACACCTCTCTTCTGCTGATAGATACACCGTAGCTGCTGTAGGTACATTGCTGTGGGTATACTCTACCACAGAATAATAAGTATAAAGTACAGAACCTGCACTTCTCGTAACAATTTATAGAAATAGTGACTCTTGTAACTAAGCAACAAAGTTCAATTCGGCTCGTGTAAGTGCTCCGCACACGACGAGATGTTCACCGAACTATTCCCGCTCTCTTCTAACGCATAACTCTGTCACTATCTAGCGAAAAGTGACGCGTTAACTATGGTGCTAGAGTGGCGACGGTGCCACGAAATTTTGTAGGTACTTATCGCTGCAGGGATGGCCGAATGGCGGAGGCCTGGTAATAGCGTTTAACGCCATATAGCGTTTTTTAAAGTCATTTTGTCTTTAAATACGCATGACCTATATCAATTTAATAGTAATAGACTCTAAATACAAAATTTTGTCATTATCGATACAGCTCTTTTGAAGATTGTTAATTACATACAATTTGTATAAAGAAATCACTTGTTAGAGGCTCACAATTTAATTATATTATGTATATAAATTGAAATAAGAGAATAAGATATATTCTTATTCTATAGTTTAAACTATTATTCAAATTTCTTCACTAATCTGAAATGATAATTTAGTTTTCTAAATTTTTTTTCTTAATCCAAATATTATATACATTCAGTTTTTATTCATAATATTAAATTTATTTACAATTATAATTTTGCCCAGGGGTGTTTTTTATTAATAATTATGATTTATTCAGACTCCACATAAAGGAAGAGGCGGCGGACTACCTGCAGCCAGACACAATCCGCTCGCTGGTGAAGAAGTACTCCCAGTTCATCAACTTCCCCATCTACATGTGGGCGTCACACACCGAAACCGTCGAGGAGGCCGAGCCCGAGGATGAGACTCCGGCTGATGATGATGAAGATGCACAGGTACACACTACCACAAATATAATAAAAATAATACACTGGTCATCAACATTTCTTTATAACTTTGCGTTCAAACATTTAATGTATGTTCATAAAAACATTTTTAAAATAGATGGTGATAAAACAATATAGTAAAGTTTTGGTAATAAGCACCATATCGTAACAAAAAAAATGAGAAAAATATCTCAACTGCGAGTCAGACTCGCGCACGAAGGGTTCCGTACCATTATTTATAAAAACGACAATCACGATTGTTGTATGGGAGAACCCTTTATATATATTTATTTTATTCTGATTTTAGTATTTATTAAGGCGGCAATAGAAATATATAATGTGAAAATTTCAACTGTCTAGCTATCACAGTTTATGAGATATAGATAGACGGACAGCGGAGTCTTAGTAATAGAACCGCTTGCATGGTCTTTGTGAAAAACAAAAATTTTCTATTCTAGAAATCATGCTACATATTTCCGTTCCATCATTAGAACCTTAGAATTACTTATATAAGATTGTCACATTGCACCATATTTTCCAAATCAATATACAAAGTCTTATACGAACTTTTTAATGAGGTGAAATATTTTTAACATAATTGACAATTACCAGGTCGAGGACGCGACGGAAGAGAAGAAGGAGCCCAAGAAGACGGAGAAGACCGTCTGGGACTGGGAGCTGATGAACGACAACAAGCCGATCTGGACCCGCAAGCCCTCGGAGGTCGGGGAGGAGGAGTACACCCAGTTCTACAAGAGCCTGACGAAGGACTCGGCGGCGCCACTGTCGAAGGCCCACTTCGTGGCGGAGGGCGAGGTGACGTTCCGCGCGCTGCTGTTCGTGCCGCGCGTGCAGCCCGCTGACAGCTTCAACCGGTACGGAACCAAGACCGACCACATCAAGCTCTACGTGCGCAGGGTCTTCATCACCGACGAGTTCAACGACCTCATGCCCAACTACCTCGCCTTCATACAGGTTAGTATTTTTTTAAAGTTTACCATTCGGATAGTCCAAGTTCAAATCCCGTCATGAACCAATGAGTTTTTTCTAACTTATGTACATTTTCTGTGTGCTCCTACGGTGAAGGAAAACATCATGAGGAAAACCGGATTCATTGACCTACGACCTAATCTAGGTTTGGGCCTAGTTTCCCTTCTGGGTTGCAGAGGTCAGCTTTGCCTAAAAACTGATGTCCTAGTCAAATCCTCTAGATTAGGTAGCCGACCCCGATAACATCTATATAAATGGGATAAAGCTAAGATGAAAGAAAGATCCGTACAGTTTACAAAATGGTGTTTACGAACGCCTCTGTGGTCCAACTTAGCGTAGTGAATAGGGCAGCTAGTTCTTATGATTTTTTTTTCACTTGACACACTTGACGGCCTTGCTACCTGTCACATCCTGGAACTTAATATCGTCGGCTTATCTTGGGTGCCTAATTACCTTTGCCTACCCTTTCGGGGATATGGGCGTGACGATAATACAAATAAAATATTAGAAACTCATATTCAATTCCTGCTTAAACTATTTGTAAAATTTATATTATTCCCGGGCGCGGCAAGTTATTCTATGTGTGTTTTCAATTAGGTTTGCCACCTATCAAATCATGGGTCCTAGTACCTTGACTAATCGTAGATGTTCTAGTATATCTACTGGATTTACTAGTCATGGATATAGTAGAACACAACTGCCTACCCCATCAGGGTAATGGGCTTGAAGCTCTTAATAGGCGACAGCCTGACCGTTACACCACAGACGATTTATAAGAAATTATATCAATTTTAAAGGGTATAGTGGACTCTGACGACTTACCGCTGAACGTGAGTCGAGAGACTCTCCAACAACACAAACTCATCAAGATCATCAAGAAGAAGCTGGTGCGCAAGGCTCTTGATATGCTCAAGAAGATCCCTGATGATGAATATGAACACTTCTGGAAGGAATACTCTACAAAGTAAGTACATTACGTTTGATGTAGATTTTTTTTTCATTTATTTACTTAATGCTACATGGCATTCTCTACCAGTCAACCTAACATAATTTGAAATATACATGAAGGGGTGCACAGAATTATTAATTAAGAATATTATGCAAAAAAAAAGTAAAAATCTTATACGTATAAATATTTTATGTTAACATCTCAACGGCTTTTTGCAGGAAAAGTTTTGGTTCCACTATATCTTTCCAACTAACATTCTGATTTATTTGAGTCACACAAGACCTTCAAATATTATAATTGTTTACTAAAAATAAATTTTAATAATTCAAAAATATTATTTTAACATTTTTATACAATAGAGAAAGAAGCAAAAATCCTTTAGAACAATAAAAAATCGTCAAAAGATGAAAACTTGTTATTTTTATTGCCAAAATAAAATATGCAAACAAGGGTAAAAATGGAAAAATGATTCGTATAATAAATAAATATCTTTGGACAAATTACACAAATTGATTTGACTGCAGAGCTAGAGTAAGCAAATTGCATGCTTGTGTTATGGGTGTTAGACAACGATACTAATATATAGAATACTTTATAGATACCGGAATAAATTTAATAAACATCCAGACACGGAAATTCATACTTCTATGTTAATCACACAAATGCCTCCATCGGGAATCGAACCCGAGTTTCGCGGATAGTCAAAGTCCTTCAACGAAGCGGGCAAATATAGATAATGCTTCTAGATAGCTAAACTGAATTTGTTTGTGTGTGTAGCGTGAAGCTGGGTGTGATCGAGGACCCATCCAACCGCTCCCGGCTGGCCAAGCTGCTGCGCTTCCACAGCTCCCGCAGCGAGGAGATGACCTTCCTGGCCGACTACGTGTCGCGCATGAAGCCCAAGCAGTCGCACATCTACTATATCGCCGGGGCCAGCCGCGCTGAGGTAAGGACATGAAGCTAAACAAAAAGTATAATTATTATTTTGAAAAACTGCCAAAAATATAGTAATACTAGCTGTGCCCGCGACTTCGTCCGCGTTTATATTTATTTTATATAATTTTAAAAGTAAAAGTAGCCCAAGCCGTTCCTTATTATATCGACTGTCTGCCAGTGGAAGTCCCGTCAAAATTGGCCCATTCGTTTCAGAGGTTAGTGGGTACAAACAAACGGACTGACAAAAATTTTGAAATTGATATGTGCACCTTGTTTTAGAAATGTATAAAACAAAATAAAAAGAAACGCGGTACATGTTGCGGGCACAGCTAGTTAATACTAAGAGTCGTGTGGCAAGGGCGCAGTGGTTGACGTTCGTGCATGTTGTTTCCAGGTGGAAAAGTCACCGTTCGCAGAGCGGCTGGTGCGCGCCGGGTACGAGGTGCTGTACCTCACCGAGGCCGTCGACGAGTACTGCCTCTCCTCGCTGCCGGAGTACGACGGGAAGAAGTTCCAGAACATCGCCAAGGAGATCTTCGACTTGGACGAGAGTCAGTATATTATCCAATTATTTATACCCATACAAATAAATAAAATTAGAGTGTCTGTATGTAATATGAAATTACCCGCTATTTTACTAAATGCTTACGTATGTTTGTAAGGCACATATAACAAAATAATATTTTTCTAGATTTTTGTCTGTCTGTCTGTTTGTTTGTACCCGCTAATCTGAAACGGCTGGACCGATTTTGACGGGACTCTCACTGGTTGACAGGTGATGTAATAAGGAATAGCTTACTTAAGTTACTTTATTTTAGAAATGTATAAAATGAAATAAATATCATCACGCCCATCTCCGAAGTGGTAAGCAGAGGAACATGTTATGTACCCACGATTAGTCGTGCGACAACCGTCGCCATAGCGGCAATCTCGGGCAACGTTAAGTTTTTCATAAAAATATGTGAGGAGTGTTTGTATTTGTCATATTCAAAGACTAACGTGATGCGTGGTGTCCACAGATGAACGTCAGAAGGAGCAGATGGAGGCGTTCCGAAAGGAGTTCGAGCCGCTGACCAAGTGGCTTGGCGAGAAGCTGGGCGCGTGGATCACCCGCGCCGGTATCTCCCGGCGTCTCTCGCGGTCGCCCGCCGCCCTCGTGGCCACGGCCTTCGGCTGGACCGGCAACATGGAGCGCCTCGCCCTGTCCAACGCCCACCAGAAGGCGGACGACGCGCAACGCAAGCACCAGCTCAGCCAGAAGAAGATGCTGGAGATCAACCCTCGGCACCCCGTCACCCGCGAGCTGCTGCGCCGCGTGGTCGCCGACCCCGACGACCCCGCCGCCGTCACCGCCGCGCGCACGCTCTATCGTACCGCCGCTCTAAGGTCAGTCTCTCATAGAATCGGTATACGTATATATATCTTCACGCCAGGTCCTTTAAGCTGTGGGCAGAGAATATCGGTGTATTAATTCAGATGTTAATATATGTTATACAGAATGTTGCAAAAAGGCGTGATAATACTTAAACTAGATATACCTAGAGATATTTAGGATCCATCTCAAAAGGTTTCAATATTATATGTATCGTAGATTTCGAGTAATTGCATGTTTGAATTTTAACGAAATGTAAAGAATACCAACCCTACAGCTGACAAGTCAGTTGATTGTAGTGTCATTGAACTAAAAGGTGTCAATGACACTACTCATACCATTTCTACCTACAATGTACTATGCGTTTAACGCCTTAGGTACGCAGGGAAAATGTGTACTTAGCGATGTAGCGATGCTAGGGTCGTCACAAAAACAAATAATTTTTTTTTTTGAATGGTAAAAAAAATGTGATTAGAATTTTAATATTGAGGCATGTGATTCTAGATACGATGTGTATCGATACCTTTCAATATTATCTCACTGTTATGAAACACCCTGTATAATATAACCAGTATGTTTTATTAAATTCATGTCTGAGTTTGTATCTATGTATTTAAAATATAGACATGGTAATTTGATAACGTTCTATTTATACGTTTTTTCTTATACAGCTTTAAAATAATGAATAATTTACTTTATTTATAATTTTAGACATATTTTACTATTTTAGCTATTATTTTATTCATTAAAAGCTTGCAAAAGAATTACAATAAGGGACATTTTGTTCGAGACTTTTATATCCCATCTGTTTGAGTATTTATGGAGTCAAATTTGAACAAACTAATTGATTTTAACATCAAACTAATGTATATCTTGTACAGGTCCGGCTACATGCTGCAAGAGGGTCAAGCGATGGAGTTCGCAGAGTCGGTGGAGAGCATGCTGCAGCTGAGCCTGGGGCTGCCGGCCGACGCCGTCGCCGAGGATGAGCCCGACCTGTCCGAGGCCGACGCCGACACCGAGGCCGAGGCCGACGCCGACGCCGAGCAGGACCTCGACGCCGAACACGACGAGCTGTAATTGTCGACGCTAGACCCGTTGCTGCACTCTCTCTAAAATATTATGTTTTTGCTATCTCCACCAAATTTTTTGATCAAATTTTAGTATTGTCAAATTCGCAAATACGTAGTGATATAGATCTCTATAATCACAATTTGAACCTTGAAATGTTAAATTGAAAAAATACGCGAAATGACATACTAATCGTTCAGTATTTTTATATTACTTTTATCAGGAGATAGCAATGCTCTAAAATAACGGTGTCCCTGTGACACAAATGTCATTTATACTGAAATCATGAAACTAAAGATTTGGAGATATGCTCCTAATGACCTATATTTAGTATTGCTTACTCACTCTAGACTAGTTAACCTCTCTGAGTTTTGTGTCAGTCAGTCAAAACAAGCCGGCCTTGTTTGAATGGCATAGCTTGCCCTCTGAGAGTGAGATAAATGTTTAATATTGGGGCAGGTCTTTGTTAGGAGTGTAATCTCCATATACTTTTAGCTTCATGAGTAACATTATTATGAGTTCGCGTCCGTCATAAACTTGACACCTAAACAACAGAATAATAATATTAATTCAGTGTAGGTGTTAGTAATGAAATATTTCAAACATCGTTTATTGTCGCGACTTAATACAATCAATATTAAAATGAAGTTATTTTTCACAAAAGACATAGTGGCCTGCTCTAGCCAATTGTGTTTGCATTTATAAGGTTAGGAGTGTGTGTATGTTTGTGTATTGAGGTGAGTGTTCGTGCAGCCACATGCCGTTATTAAGACTGTATTTTCTACGATGTTGGCATAAGTTGAAGTATGCCGATATGTGTAAATAAATTAGTATTTATGATATGTTTGTTTTATTTTGAATTTTGTTTTAAGTACATAATATTAAAGTAATTGACTTCCCTCCATGTAATAAAAAATATCCCTTAAGAGTTTGATTGAGGTACACGCTTATGTACTCACGATAATATTCAGTGATGTACAATAATAACTATAATGGACACTAGACACTGCCTACCCCGCCAGAGACCTGATGTGAAGATATGTATGTTCAAAGTATCTGGAATACAATATGAAAGATAATTTTAAATTGAATATTTCAGATATTTAATATACTTTGAAATTATTATCTGCAGTACTAGATACAAAATAAGTACCTTTCGAATACTTTTGTAATTTAACATTTCAACGAATTTTAATTTATTTATACGAACGAAATAAAATGAAAATAAGTATACAATCAAATGAAATTAAAATCATTTTGACGAGGCCTGATAATCACACCTCCAAAAGAAAAGTAGTAAATATATAAATTGGGCAATAAATAATATACCTATAAGTTTCCCAGTATTTGTTTAGTTCAGGCAGCTCGGCAGAGGTTAAAGGTCATAGCTCACTTATACGCCACCGCTCTAACACCGCCCTAAACTTGGTCCGCGACCGCAAGGCGTCAACTAATAGATGGTTACAGTACTCTGGCGTCAACTACCGAGCGGACAGCTAGCAGACGCCGATCAGGCCGCTAAATAATGTTACCATCATAAACTATATCGCCTTAAAGCCCAAATTTTTTTAGCCGAGGCGGAGCAGGAACGTTAAAGTTTGCTATGACCTTAAAGGTACCAAGTACCAACTCTTCCGTGTAAAAATCCAACAACCTACCTATGCCATAATGACATTATTGTGTTCCGGTCCGGAGGATATGGTAGCTCGTAGATTTGCACGCCAGGCCTAACACCCCGGCCACAGGACAGCGACCAAATAATATATATACTCTGCCGAGAGACAGCGACGCACCTACAATATCTATAGACCTATAGTTGTTTCTAACCATCAGGAGAGACGTTTATTCGCTGTCCTATATCATAAAAAATTGCGTTCATATTTAAAGACAGATCGTCGTTGATAATCTAAAACCGCATAACTTTGCCCAACAAAATAAAAAATATATAATTGAAATTTTGCGGCTGTATGTAGCAGCTGCTGCTGTTAAAATTAGTACATTAGCTGTTAAAGCTAATTAAAATTGCAACAATGTTAGTTACACGGTTTATTTTCAATGTTATATGTATCTACCTATTACGATAAAATATATCCCTAGACTAATTACACGAATTACCCAACCAAAGTAAGCAACTTATGTGCTTGTGTTAACCGAACCGACCGCCTCGTTGGCCGAGTGGCTAGCGTACACGCCTAACCGCGAGGCTCGGGTTCGATTCCCGACGGGGACAGGCATT
>DVZL01006463.1:0-11349 GCA_018236625.1 Lasaia peninsularis | reverse complement strand
ATTGATCTAACCCCAAAGTAAGCATATTAAATGCTTGTGTTATGGGTGTTAGACAACGATACTAATACATAGAAATACTTAAATAGATACAATATTTAATTTAATAAACATACAAAAAATAAAATTAATTAATTTGATAATTCCGCGAAAATTCGCGAAATATTTGCGGAATTAATTAAATTTATTTTTTGTTTGACTATTGATTTCCGCAAAGTAACGCCTGACTATTAATTTACTCAATAAACATCCAGACCCGGAAATACAAACATGTATGTTCATCAGACAAATGTCTGTGGGAAATGTGAAAAACTGGTGTCCTAGTCAAATCCACTAGATTAGGTAGCAGACCCCAATATCATCTGATATAATACAAGTTAAGGCTAAGATGAAAGAAGATTGTCCCCCACAAAACTGGCAATAAGAGCGATTGACTAGTTTAAAATATATTGGCAAACTTAGGACAGGTCGCTGTAAGGAGTGTAATGTCCAGATAGATATACTATTCTTCATGCCTCCAATCAACAGGCTGTCAGAGTGACATATATTCTATATTTAAAAAGGTCTAGATAGTGATTTTTAAATTTATCATCTATATTTTAGACATGAACTGGACAGATGCAGCTAATAGTGCACTTGGTTGATCTATATTAAAGAACCAATAACACAATCAGAGCAGTGAAATATCACAAATTAAGGTACTATGTAGGTAAGTATTTTGTTTTTTTTTTATATATGAAAAGATCCCTCCGTCATATTACCTTTTTTACTACCAAAATATTTTAATGTTCTAGGTCTTAGACGATTCGATCGTGTAAGTAACCGTGCCTTAAATACTACTTCTGTCTGATGTCAGTGATTGCCACTGTCGTGTTATCGTTTTGAATCAGGTTTTAACAAGAAATCACGAAACAATCTTAAAATTCTCACTTCAAATGGGCAACGAGCTATTAACTGTTATGATGAATCTGTTGGTTTCCTTTAAATTACTATATATAATATAATCTTTTATTTTTATATGTTAACAGTGTTATTCTTGAATAATTGCCGACTGATTTTGATAAAATTGATGAATATTTAACATTTTGAATATTAAAAAAAAATAATACTTAAAATATTCAAATTTAAATATAACTTCCTAATGAAGTTACAAATACTTAATAGTATATAGCGGGGTTTGAATCTGAACTACCAAAATAAAAGTCCAAACCGCGTACTACTGCACCAAGGAGGCCTGATAATAAATATTCGTCTATAAATTGAATCAAAATAAGATTTTGTTAATGTTTATGAAGGAAAATCTATCTACAATGAACTCGAAATCATGTGACAGTTCAACAATAACGAACCAAGTTGCAATTTTGTTAATGTTCATTTAAAAAGTACCTTCACGCCTATTATTCCCGAAGAGGTAGGCAGAGGTGTGCTAATATATCCACGACTCGTGAGTCCAGTAGATATACCAGAACACCCACGATTAGCCAAGGTACTAGGATCCTGATGTAGTAGGTGGCAAGCCTAATTCCACTTTGGGCAGATTAAAATACCGGGTCTGAAAAAAAACATTTGAAAAAGTTGCCCGACCTGGGAATTGAACTCGGGACCTTACGCGGCTAACGGTGCTAACAGGCGACAGCCGTACCGTTACACCACAGAGGCGATCAATTTTTCATTTACATAATATTCTGAGACTATTGTTCAAACAAACCATCACATTTCGTATAAAATATAAAAACAGACTTGTACGAAAAACGTTTATAAAAAGGTTTTCTAAAAGGGCTTTTGTCGGGCGGAAGGAGGCGTCAGATCCTTCGTCTCTTTAATATCACTAAGCAGGCCTTAGGATAATATATTCCGTTAAGTTTACATGAACTTTTTAACTCTTTAAAGCCTATTTACTCTCTTAGAGTTTTATTGGTCGCTTCTGTGGTCAAACACTTGCAACTTGATCTATGAGTTTTTTCAGATTACCTGAAAAAATATTAACTGGGATTGGTTTCTTGCCCGATATATATTTTTCTTTTTTTATGGCTGCAGGATTGCCACCTCACATCATACTATCATCAATATCGTCATTCAGGAATATGGTACGCGATGAGGTAGTTTTGTAATTATGATGAAAACTGAAAGAAGCACAGATAGAAGATAATTCATTGCTTCTGCATTACTTATAAGAAGTCTTGTTACGTACACTTGTAACTCAAGTACGGTTAGACAAACTCGTATGATTTTTCGTTTTTTAACGTGAAACGTCTTTAAAATCGATACTATACTTCGGGTTTCATGACAAAAAACCGGACCGTAAAGAAATGGATAGACCATTTCGTTACGGTCCGGTTTTTTGTTTAATTGTCTGACCTTAATAACTACAAAACGATTCTTCGTAGAAACATGAGTTTAGCGTCAATACTTAGCGAAACAGTCAGCTCGCTGCTAAGACCTTGAATTCGCATTGCATTTCTTTTAATCTTTAACACTAAAATATTTTCGCGCTAAAATAGTTTCTCGTTAAAACCAACGGCCGTGTGTACCGACACAGCCACACCCGATATTTTTGTAACTTTTAAGGAGTTTGGTTAACTATGAGTAATAAAAAAATTATGGACGGCAAGGAGAAAAAAAATGTTATTAATGCTAAAAATGTTATTGTTGAGCCCAAAATAAAATAAATTGCAATATTGGGCACCATATGGGCCTCACAATGTTTTCATGTAATTCCATAAGACACATGTCCATAACAGCATCTAGAAAATGTAGGTATTTAAGTTAAAAGAACTCATTGAACTATTGAACCTGGAGTACCGAAATTAAAGTCCAAAGCGCATCCTACTAGGCCAACAAGGCTTAATACTTCCAATAATTTTAATAATGAACTAAATAAGCTTTAAGGTTTACTGAAAACTTTCAAAAATCGACTTTGGTGAAACTCTTTTTGTTATTTCTAAAGTAATAATAAACTTGCATGGTGTAATCAAGCGAAACTAGTTGGTTAATTTTATGAATTAAAAAATATATATAAATGAAACACTATAAGTGTATTCTTACTAATTACTGAAAGGTTTTATTATTTTCTTTACTGATTTCCCAAGAGTCTTTCGTATGTATAGTAAGGATATGCTGTCGGTCTTATTAAGGCAGCTTCCCACAGTCCATTACATTTTAAAACCTATGATAGCAGACCCGAGTAAACAGTCCTAACTAGGTGGCAGTATCGTGTTGAGTAGTAGTCAGAGTCACTTGCCTTTGTGTTGTTCCGTGCTGGGGAGAAGGATGGCCAGACTTGCTTATGCAGGATAATCATGCAAAAATATCATCGATTGTGTTTTTATGAAGCGGTTATCTCATACAATCAATAATATGCTAGTTGTTTTATTATAAGAAACCTAAAATAGTATGTTTATACTACAATGGTATCCCTAATCTTGAGTTGTATACGGTTTCTATACCATCAATCAGCTTATAGCTATCCACTGCTGGACATAAGCCTCCCCCAAAGCACGCTAAGCTGCTCGGTTCTCCGCGTTCTTCATCCAGTGGCTAAACGCGATCTTTGTTCGTGAATGTCGTCGAACCAGCTGGTCGGAGGCGACCTACACTACGCTTATATCTATGTATACAAATAAATAAAATTGGAGTGTCTGTAATATCAAAATAACCGCTTTTTACTAAATGCATATTATACATTTATGTGTAAAAGTACCTTCATGCCTATTATTACCGAAGAGGTAGGCAGAGGTGTGTTAGTACCACGACTCATAAGTTCAGTAGATATATTAGAACACACCCACGATTAGCCAAAGTACTAGGGCCCTTATGTGATAGATGGCAAGCCTATCGCCATTTCGGACACATTCCAATCCCGGGCAATGTAATGCTTACTCAGAAAAATCTGAAAAACTTTTAAGAAAAGTTGCCCGACCTGGCGATACTAGTACTGTTACACCACAGACATTATACACAGTATTTTAAACTCACTTACGGTCCATTAGTCAAGGCGTTAGGTCTTATGTGCAAATTTACCAACAACACTAGAGAACTGAGAAAACGACGACGTCATTGTAGAAGTAAGAATAAACCAAGGTGGTTCCCTATATGGCAAGTTGTTGCACAGTATTTTACCAACAGTGATCTCGTTGGTTAATATTCATTTAACCTAATCGACTACATCGCCGGTACTGCTACACCGTAGATAGGGTTGGCAGATGGTGGGAAATCGTCTGGCTTGTCCCGACATTTCGTATGATGTCCAGAGTCCCGAAAAAAACAAATATGTCCCGACAAAATAAATATTTAAGATAATTTATTAAAAATCAGTTCAATCCATCGATTGAATGCATAAATACATACAAAAAACGTATTTTCGTCCCAATTCGATTTAGAGATTTCGCTCTGTCGGTCGATAAATATTATATTATTATGTGATCTCAACTATAATTATAAAATTTAATTAACAAAAAGTGGCTTTTTATTAGCACTTTTTTGTCCCGACTGTGATCCTAAAATCCCGACCTTTTGAAATTTTGCCAAGATATTTAAGTCTTCCCATCTGGCAACCCTAAACGTAGACCCCGCTACGTCCTTTCAGATCCTTACGACCTACACATCGTCACCGCCAGGGGCGAAGCAGACCCGTGTTCTGCCCTGGGCGGAACACTGCTACGGGTCCCGATAATCATGACCTAGCCCTAAGCCGAGGTTCGGTGTCACTGAAGACACCATTAGGAAGGGGTCGTCAAGATCATCACACAAACTCTGGCTGAGCACTCTGCTTGCCCTTTAGTCCAGTGATGTAGTTGTAAGCCAGAGTTATATACTACAAGATGACGCATTCTGAGATGGCTTACTCTATAATAGATCACCCACCAATACCAGATATTCGCACTTCGTTAACCAGAATATACCTAGTACCTGCTATGTATCAAATGTCACGAATTATAATACGATACAAGCTGTGCTCGCGACTTCGTCAGCGTTTTGTTTTATATATTTCTAAAATAAACGTAGCCTAAGCTACATACTCCTTATTACATCAGCTGTGAAAACCCTGTAAAAATCGATCTAACCATTTCAGAGACAAGACAAAAAATATAAAATTTTTGTTAACAGAGATCCGGGGTAGGTATACCATGTAATAATAAAGGACCGAACATTGCAGTCGTCTCTGTTGGGGCCTTGAATTAAAGAAAGTGCGCATGCTCGGTACGTAAACTATGGAAGGGGGGGGGGGTCCAGGATTTTTTTTGGCAACCTATTTTTAATATTATATTATCTAATATACTAAATTTATTATAAAATAAGTTTTAGTCTATTATCAGCTCGGTGAAGATCGGCTTAGGTTGGGATCTTAGACCATATGTATTTATTTGTAAAAAGCGGTTATTTTAATATTACATACAGACAATGGAAAGGGTGTAACGGTACAGCTGTCGCCTTTTTAAGACGGTTGGCCGCGTAGGGTCCGGGTTCAATTCCCAGGTCGGGCAACTTTTCCTAAATGTTTTTCGGATTATTTTGAGTAAGCATTACATTGCCCGGGATTGGAATGTGCCCCAAGTGACGATAGGCTTGCCACCTATGACATCATGGGCCCTAGTACCTTGGCTAATCATGGGTAAAGATACATACAGACACTCCAATTTTATTTATTTGTATAGATTAGGGGTTTCTGTGATACTTACCAAGTGTGTATATGCAAATAAAAAGACCATTTCACTTATATCGAGTGTATTTCTGGATAAATTGATTACAAAATACTTATTCAAGCCCGTTGATGCCGAGCACTTTAAGCTAACTGAACTTACCAAGATGAATCTCAAATGAATGCAATACAAAACGGTTCCTTTATAAAATAGTTATACAACGAAATAGTCTAAAAGCCGACCGGCGTCTAAGTTCCAGTTAATTTAGTTTGAGCTTAACTTACTCTTTATTTATAGGAAAAATATATAATTAGTATAATTTAAATTATTACATAATCCCTAGCGTTCTTCGAGAAACGGTCGAATATAGTTATAACTATATCTGTACAAAATGCTAAGACCGTTCACGATAGTACGGAAAGCTTAAGGACAAAAATCTTCTCACAAGACCGTACCGCATAGTCGTCTACAATCGCATCAAAATTGGAACTTCAATTTTGGTAACTCGTTCCAGTGTGACCGACAAGAACTGTTATAACAACACAGATGGTCCAACTATCATATTTATAATTATTAATTATTTCAAGGTCATTTTTATTTTGAAATTATTTTTTTTGTGCTGGTTCATTATCGGTTAGTAAGCTTGACATCCAGTTCCAACTTAAAATAGCTTTCCGATCAGTAAATTTGAAATATGTTTGGTTTCTTTGTGAGATTTTAAAAAGTCTATCTCTCAGTCAGTGAGTTTGACATTGGTAAGTGATCTCTTCCTCGGTAAGTAAGTTTGATCTCTGGCTTAAGTGAGTGATTGGTGCGACTGTGGAATAAATGCGTCAGTACGTCGGTCGTAGCGTGAAGTTAAATGCAGCTTATTGGCGGTCGGTGGCGCGAAGTTTCTCTTCTACGGCCTCTTGGGAAGCCTCTGAGAGGTCAGTCGCTTGGATGTACTTTTGTACACCGACTAAGGACTTCTTCAATGCATCAAAGGAGCTGTAAATAAAAAAAATGGTTTATGAGAATTAAGCTTATATAAATATGTAATTTAGGATTTAAGCACTATAATTAAGTGTTAAATAATTAACTTTCCATACACAAGTATTCGCTAAAAATGGAACGACAAATGCCCTTAGTTGAAGAATTTATTTTATATTCGTTTGTTGATAGCAACGCCATAACCATTTCATAATGTGATATAAAAAAGTACCGAAATAATGCCATAATGACTCAAAAAATTATGTGACTTATGAAAGAAAACAATGATTGACAAATATTCCATTTCGACGGCTTCAATACAAGATAATAACATTGCTTTTCATCTGAATACATTGCGAAGAAGACAAGAGTGAATGCGGCATGTAATACTGTAAATTCATATCGTTATTGTAATAATATAAATGCAGAAGTCGTAGGGATCATTGAATGCATTTTTAAAATCAAGATAATTAAATCAGCATGTCCGCCAATACTTTAATACAATTAAAAAAATATTTATCACCATGTTTGTTATGAACATACACCATTAAATAATCCAACATTTGTGGATTTATAACTTGGAAAAACATAAGCGAGACTGAGGGACAGATTTAGTGTTTCCATTAGGATTAATGATATTTAACAAACCAACAACACCTTCTCATATTACATTTTACCTGATAACATAAATACCTTGATTACAAACTTCACAGAATTATGATAAGCTGATTAGATGTAATTGACATTGTTATTACAACGAGCAAGGTGACAGAATTACAATGAACTTTAAGAACTTCACTAAGGAGAAATTAAAAACTCAGGAGTCATCCAAATATTTCGATATCAAAGGGATGTTGGGTGCGAATAATATTAAATTTATAAATTACCTCAACATTAATGGAATAACCTAGTCATTTAAGATTATCCATTGTTGTTGTAATGTACCTTTGGAGGGTGTAGGGGGAAAACTCGATACATGAGGTTTTAGATAGCCGTCTCAGATTGACAATGGACCAATAAATAACATATTTAGTGTATATTTGTGACGAATATTTCTTTTTTTTAGGGAATATACCTACCTACTGCTATACAAAAAATATGTCCAGGCCATATATTTTTAAATGATATTGTTAATACAATTAATGTGCACCAGGGGTAAGGGTACCAATGAAATAAGACAATTATATTGTGTAAATAATACAAACCTAGAGTACAACATCTTCTTCTTGACTTTGGCGGTATCTGGGCACCATGACATAAGGAACAACTTCTGTTTCTTGCTTGCCTCCGATGTGCCTTGACACTGATGCGTGTATTCGAAATCAAATAGACCATATCTGCAATGCAAAACCATAACTAATAAGAATACAATAAAATAGTTTTGGTGACAAGTACTTCGGTCTTGTGCAAATGACTTTTTCCAAATAAGTATTTTCTGAGTGCTCTTATGTTGAAGGAAAATATTGTGAAGAAACTCGGGATTTGTGCCCAAAATGGCGACAGATTTGCTAGCTATAATATCAAGATCAAATATTGTCTGCTAATCGTGGGTGCATATGAAATTAATAAATATATTTAGGTATTAGTTTTTATATTAATACTTGCAATGTTTAGAAAATATCATCTGCTGTGACATCTTGTCTAAAGTTTGTAGAATATTATAGAGATTTTACATAGGCTAAAGCTTTCTTCAAGAAACAAAATATAAAAATAAATAATCTTAGTTCCAATAATAGTGTTAAAAAACACACTATCGTTTTGCACACAGAGAGATGAAATCGCATTGACATAAAATAGTAAGAGTTTCATCTGTGTCCACGTAGATGTAGTATAGTAACATATAGTACTTGTATAGGGTGCAGTTGTGTCGCATAGCATTTTTTCCTGCCCATTTTGCCAGCTTAAGCAAACTACTAAAGGAAATCTATGTGTATCCCACGATAAATCCTTATACAACAATAATTCGATCCAGTTTCGTTTTAGGATCTGAGTTTACATAACAGTATAATTCGTCCTTTTATTAATGTCACACGTTAGAGCATAGAAATTCTGCTGTTCTCAGAGGTTCCACTAAAGTTACACCATGATGTTACTACTGGGATTTTTTTTACAGAGGTTCAGTGATGTTTTTAACTATGTTGTGCAACCGGATTAGTTAAAATTTTATTTAATTTTTTTTTATTTCCTTCAAAATGTTGTTAAAAATAGTACACTTTTAATTATTTTTTTAATTTAATTAAATCAATTAACATTGTTACGTAATTTTTATGTATTCTAAGTAATTTATCTTCTAGTCCAGTAGTCTAGTTTATGAAAAAACCTCTGGGAAAAAAGTCACAGTATCAACTTCCATGGAAACTGTGGGAGTACTCATTCAAATACACGATACTCAATTACACTCCTAAAATATTTGGTCAAGGAGAACCCACCTGCACTCTCCGGTACCGCCCTTCTGCAAATCCTCAAGGAACTGGTCGTATTCGGCGTTACGCTCGCCAACGGTCTCCACGTCGATCTGCTTCTCGTCGCGGATGTAGAACACCACGTAACGATGTTTCTTGTCTTTTTTGATTTCTTCGTACGTCGTTTTGCACGCGTCCGAGACTGTTACACCAGACGCCTGGAAGTAACAGAAAAAATCTATTATTAAAAAGCACATAGACAAACAGCTGATCTTATAAGTTTATACTCGCCCTTGTAAAGGTCCACCGCCTTACCTATTCTTCCCACCATAATGACATTGTTGTTTTCCGGTCCGGAATCTAAGATAGCTGATAGAATTACATATACTGTCATAACAGCCCGACCACAGACAATGACATACAACATCCATGGTGTCTATAGGTCACAGTTGTCTATTACCATTAGGAAACACGTGTGCCTGTTCGTAGTCTATCATAAAGAAAATAAAACATAAAGTCAAATAATTATGTATAAGTGAAATGAATTCCCCTAATTCCGTAGTTAGATTAATTAATATTAAAAATAAAAATATCATGTTTATGACTCCTGTTAAGTTCTAACCTTGCAGCTGGATTAAAGTTAATACCTTATTTGAGTTTAACGCCTCTGTGAACCCCTGAATGTAATTTTTACGTAATCAAGTAATCGCTGTAGATGCAGAAATGAATCAAACTGTAAATTCGGATTATAATCATAACTAAACTGTTTGCTGTCTTATCCCATAAAAAAAAGTTAGTAGAAAAATAAAACCTAGTTTGTTTCTCCTCTCCTACATATTTTTCATTCCAAGTATCAAAGAGAATAGCGCAACCCCGATTAAGTATTTGGAAAATCTGTAAGTTTATTTTAATAATAACATTTTTCCTTCTTTAGTTCATCGGCTAATTTGAATAGTGTGTGGCACACGGCTGGCGTGTCGTATCATCTATTTCGGAAGACCGCACTTAGTATATTGGAACGGGAATTGCCACACAAATGACTGTTAAATTTAGTGTTATTCAACTAAAACTATAACGCGACTTCATTTCATTTGACCACTTCATTGGCTGAGCGGCTAGCGTACACGCCTAACCGCATCGACTCACCGCGTGGCTCGGGTTCCAATCCCGGCGGGGACAGACATTTGTATGATGAACATAGATGTTTGTATTTACGGGTCTGGGTGTTTATTAAATTTATTCTTGTATCTATTTAAGTATATTTATGTATTAGTATCGTTTTCTAACACCCATAACACAAGCATATAATTTGCTTACTTTGGGGTTAGATCAATTTGTGTAAATTGTCCT
Source organism: Lasaia peninsularis (assembly GCA_018236625.1). NCBI lineage: Eukaryota > Metazoa > Arthropoda > Insecta > Lepidoptera > Riodinidae > Lasaia > Lasaia peninsularis. Next base: position 989 of record DVZL01006463.1, on the reverse strand, counting down.
GTAATATTTATTTATTTCAATGGAATACTTAAAACTTGACTCAATTATCTCGATCAAATGCTTTTCAAATAATTTATTCGATGTTCGATTCTACGACTGTTTTTAAGAGCACCCTCGCGCGCGCACTATTTGTTCGACTTTTATGCATGCCATAAGGTTGCTTGGATGAGATCGCCGACTTTGTAATAAGGCCGTCTCTGTGTAACATTTAGTTGTTAAGGCTTATTGCTTTAAAACGTATATTTCGTTATTCTAATCATTTTCTCTGTGTATTGTTGTAGAGTTAATATATTTAATGTTCTGTAATACTTTTTAAATTACATAAAAAATATCACAATGGCGTGATTATTTACTTTATTTAGTTACCGTATTCTTTTATGGAAAGGCTGTTAATGTTTTGACTACAAAATCATCGATACTACTACTTTATTGCATAAAAAATTAATTTGCTTTCAAGTTATAGGTAATTGCCACGTGTAAAAGGCAACAGAAGTTGAGTTGGTCTTTACGAATTTCTTCCAGATATAACCCAAAAATAATATATGAATGTTAATAAATGTTAATAGTAATGACATTAGCCATTACCATAAGAAAATGTAAAATATGAAAAAGCTGTTAACGTCTTCAACGTTCCGGGAACGATGAAATGATTAATAAACACAGAGAACTGATTTGCATAAAATCTATGACTAATAAAAGTATTTAACTGAATGACCACTACACTGAGGTCACACTTGATGTTTATTAATCACTTTGTCATACACTTAAACTTAAAATGTCATGCTTGACGATGATCTAACGGTTGACGTGTGACAAAGTCAAGACTGAAGTACTTTATTATCCATCAAACGCAAATAAATTACGAAAACGTTGAAATAAGAAAACTTAAAACTAAATGATACGCTAAGATAGCCTTTTAGAAAAGAACAAGTCAGTAAGATATTGCGTAATGGGGGTCCTTACATGAATTACAACAAATTACTTTATAC
>DVZL01006462.1:0-11349 GCA_018236625.1 Lasaia peninsularis | reverse complement strand
CTAGCAATGTTGTGTCACACATGCTACTAATGAGCATTTGCTCATTAAAAGCATGCTTTCGTGCTAGTAATGAGCACATGTGTCAGTACCTTTAAGGTATTAGAATATATATGTATTTCATTTCGTTCTTATTATTTGTTGTTATAGCGGCAATATAATCATATAAACTGTGAAAATTTCAACGCTCTATCTATCATGGTTCATGAGATAAAGCCTGGTGACACACAGACAGACGAACAACGGAGTCTTAATAATAGGGTGCAGTTTTAAATCCTTTGGGTACGGAACCCAAAAACACGGTAAAAGGAAAGGTTTATCTTAAAAGTTTACCTCACCTGTAAATACTGCTTGGAATGATATTTTGGATCGTAATGTCTCAAGAGCAACACCAGCAGTGAGCGCAACTCCTTTGTTTCACACATTTGCCTCTGCAACTTTATCAGTATATGCTTGTCCTTGGCGGAGAAATTCACCGACTTCCGGTAAACTTCTAGTGCTTGTACGAATTCCCGTATTGCTGTTACCACCTAAAATTCACACAAAATCAAATTGTTATAACATATAATTAGTTGTCAGTGCGATTAACAAATAATCGTATTTTTATTTCATATACAAAATAACGCAACAAACTATACCCTTTTTTCGCCGTTTAGTCCGGGACCTCTGTGTAGAATAAACCATCTGCCTTCCTTTCAGGCAGCTCGTAAGAGGCGAGCATAGGTTAACTGGGTCACTTTCAATATGACCACTGGTGGTAGAGGACTGTGCATTAACTCGCCCGGGTAGGGATCTACCGCCTTACCAATTCCTGCCGCCATAACGACATTGTCGTGTTCTTAACGCTAAAGTAGTATTTTCTCTAAAACTCCATACCAACTTACCAGATGTAGTCGTCGGATGCTAGGTCTCAGGTCACTCCCATCCAGCTTCCTGGCCAACTCGAATTGTTCACACAAATTGACACCCTCCGCTGTTAAATACGACAAAATGTCGTACGACAAAACATAGCACACGTGTTCCAGGTCGAGTTCGATCTGCGTCGCGAACTTTAGAAAATATGTCAACAACCAAAAGAAATGCGAAGTATCGATTTCCAGCTGAAGATTTGTTAGTATTTGTGAATGTAGCGTCTGTACCAATGAGTTATATCCTTTCAGGAGGAAATCCACGGTGAACTCTTTTAAAACGTTGGATATATCGTCGTCTGTTGGCGTACTGTGGAGCAATCCTTTGACGTTTATTCTAAAAATAACATATAAATTTAAGCATTATATATCATACTAGCTGCACCCGCGACTTAATCCACTTCTCGGAAAAAAAGAAGTTCATATGTTTATTTAAAACTATTACAAGATCTAAGATTTTTCTTGATCTTATAACGGTTCCACTTATCTTTCAGTTAGAAATTAATAATATCTGGATAATAAAATATCCAGTTTAAGATAATCTTTACGTTCAGAATTCCATACAAGGGTTTCAATTTATGATGGTAGGCCGACCATTTATAGTGAGAGTTGTTATGGTTATACACAACAACTCTCACTATAAATTATTATTATAGAGTTCTGAACTACAAAAGTTACGACTTGAGAAAAATTATGGCATAATCTGTATACTATGTTCTATTCAACAAAAAACAATAAATGAAATCAGACTGCACGTTCTTGAATATTAGCCTAATTTAGATTTTGGTTGTATCCCCCCTTTCACGGTTGTGTTAGGGAACCTAGGGATTAAGTAAACAGAATTGAAAGTAGCCTATAAACTTTCTCGGAGCATAAGCTACCCGTTAGCCAAATTTTGTTACGATAGGTATTGTAGTTTTAGCGTGAATCGCGACCTGGATACAGACAGACAGACAAAAATTCTAATAAAATTATAAATGTGTTTTATTACCTGTTTTTAGTCGGCCTATTTTTTCACTATACTAAAGTTTTATTACACTCGTATGTGGTGTATAGATTACGCTCAAGTGATGCAATATAATAAATACATATAAGAAAGCTGGCACTTTATGGTGAGTTAGCATATTTGAGAACTAAAACTGGTATAATATACTTCAGTTATAATAATGAATCCAGAAATACTGTCAATCACTTTGGCGCAAAATTATCATAAAAACGCAGCAGGTTACAATTTTAATAGGTCAAAATAATATTTCAAACGCATTAAAACTTGTACCAAGGGAAAAACCCTTGAAGCCTTAAAATAAAAAAGAATCATCAAAATCAGTTTTCTCCGTCAAAAGTTCTGAGGTAACAAAATTAAAAACTGGCGAATTGAGAACCTCCTCCTTTTTGAAGTCAGCTGATGGTCTGATGATGTAAACAAAGACGAACCTACGTAGTAAGTAAATAGCAACGAAAATAAGGATTCAACGACGTACATGTTAGCTTTTCCTCTCCTAACAATTTTCTTTCTTTTGCGCTCTTGAGGAGAAACATTTGATCGCACTTTGTTGTTCGTCCTTTGTTTAGGATTATGCGGTTTCTGGTGCATTGGTTTCTTTGCTGGTACCTCGTCTTCGTTGCTTGAGGTTGATATGATCTCCTGATTTTCAATCTGAGTACCATAACCACAATCTGAGTTTTCCGAAGACCCTCGCTTTTCACTTGTAATAGTTGAGACATCTTTAGACGTAACACTTCTAGCTTCATTTGGTAAGCCAGTATTCATAAGACTATCCTGTAATACATAAACTAATTAACTTGTTTGAATTAAGACAATAATCTTTTTTCTTGTTTCTTTTAACAGTAAATGTTGAAGCTTTAACATTTTGTTTTTTATGTATTTTAGTTTGAATCTTGATCCATTTGTAAAACTTTTATTTGCTACACTTTCGTTCACTTTAAGAAAATAGGGACATGGCCCTTGCAGGGACACAGGCCTATTGAATAGGGAATATGCATATGATTTAGATATGGCCCAAAAAAATAACGTGTAATCTTTATTGCGGAACAAATATACCCAAATTAATATTTTTGCCAATATTATTCAAGTTTTTATTAATAAAATTAATTCTTTAAAAGTAGTATTTTTGTAATTCCCTTGCAAATTTCGAAAACGAAATGCCATGACGTGACGTCACGGTCCAATGTCAACGTCATGTCAATCGATATCCTTATTTTTGCATCTTTGGGCATAATGTGAAAATTTTCGCACTTAGGTACAATACAATATTTATAATATGTATATAGTGAAATTAATTAAGTGAAGTGTAATAATACTTCACTTAATTTCACTTCGTTGACAAATTATTGTTCTCACTGCTCATTGGACGGTGACGTTACAAATAAAGGCGCCAAAATGGCGGTCTTCCGTCATCCGAAATTTTTTTAGCTTATTTATTTTAATTAATGTTCTATTTTTTCAGTTTAAATATAAGTACTTGAAGTATTATTGAAAAAATAAAAAAAACATGCATAATTAAAGAAAATTAGAAAAATGCAATTGGTCTGTATTTCATATTCAACTGTTTGACCCGGCGAACTTCCTACCGCCTAACAGTAAATGAATGACGTTTTACCTTTTCGCTGAACTAAGGGTTTGATGAACATACAATATATAAAAGTATTTTATTATGATAAATAATGAATACAGAAAGAGAACAAAAATAATAAAAAAAAATATTTTCGAAAATAAAAACTTTACACAAAATAAATTTCTGAACGCACTTACGCGTGTTAATCATTTGTCATTATTTCTGTACAGACGCATAATATTTGAAAAACTTCTATGTAACTGCTTAATGCACTTTACAATCTTTTTAATTGATTAAAAAAATACAGACAATGCATAAATGTCAATTATTACTTACAGTATTTGACAGGATAGACAACAGATGTTTGACATGTACTATTCATTTATCTAAAATAATTCATTACCTTTATTTTCATTATTTTTAAGTTATATTCTGTTATTCGAGGCGGAGACAAATCTAACGAATCAAAAACCATGAAAATTGGTCTAGCAGATCTCGAGTTATAAGTGTTGTAACAAACCCGTCTTTCTTTTATATATACATATATAAGAAGATAGATATAGATATATAGATGAGATAGAGATATAGAATAGGTTACGATTTTTAAACATTTCACTTTATTGCAAGAAGACAGACTTTTTAAATCCAAACTTTTTAATAGAATTATTAAGGAATATAGTTACTATAGTAAATATAGTTTTCGTTAATAGTGATACAGTACCTTGCTTTCGCTATTACTATCTTCATTAGATTTAGACTCAGATCCATTAGAATTAGGCTTACATTCTTTAGAATTAGGCTGAGATTCTTTTTCAATCATATCTTTGTTATGTCCTTCCTTACTTTGATTATCATTCCATCCATTGTTCGTAGGGTTCTGTTCATTAATTTTGCCACTGGCCCCAGTATCTGACGAGTCTGATGTTGGGTCCGACGTCAAATTAGGTGAAGAATCATCACTCCCTATTAGTATAATTATTTATTATTTTTAATCATACACTTTAGAGCAATTAAAGTACATAAAAACTGCAAAAATAGAATCATTTGGGCAGCATTGCCGAAGTACAAATGGTGGTCTAATAACATGTAGCAATTACTTACAGACACCAGAAAGACAAGAAACTTCATTATTCAGTTACTAAGTATTTTTCACCGCCTCGTTGGCCGTGGGATTAACATGCACACATAACCGGCGGGTACTGGTATTTCTGTGATGAACATCTATGTCCGTATTTCTGGGTTCGGGTGTCTATTAAGTTTATTCTGGTATGTATATAGATATTGTTTTTTTAGTATCGTTGTCTAACACCCATAACACAATCGTATAATTTGCTTACTTTGGAGCTAGATCAACCTGTGTAAATTATCCAGGGATATTTATTTATTTAACACCAGCAACCCTTAAAAGTGTAACAAAGACACCCAGTTATCACATTCTATTATTTGTCTATTTGTTATCTACCTTTGTTATCCATAATCAAATATCTAACTAAAAATTCAAGTGTTAGTGGTGGTGACAACAACCTAAGTCTTACCGACAGTTGAGACAAAAAACCTAAACTACATATTATTTAAAGTTAAGTCTGCAGAATGTTAGACATAAAAAGTGAAAGAAAAACAAAGTTGAATAGTTGTTTAGAAGAAGATACATGTTAAACACCGTTTCTACTTCTACATTGGTGCAAATATCATCTGATATAGAAACGGTAATAGGACCTACCTCGGTTGGGTGGAGATGTATTACTTTCATTATCTTCCGAGCTCTCAGAGAGTGAGGACTCAAGCCATACATTGAGGAGTTTGTGTATCGTGGTAACATGCTGATCCTTGTACAGCAGAGCCACCAACTGTACCATAGTTACGGCCCAGTTGATCTGTAAGGAAACAAAATACAAAACACACATCACAACTTTTTTTAAATCAAATTTACTTGGGATTTATCTAAGACGCATATCTAGTGCGGGTGCCGTGTACTATATTATTATGATGCAGAATATTAAGTTGTTTATACGTAAACTTTCTAATAACACAAGCGGCGGGGAAATATTAAATGGCGTTAAATAGATAATCATTTTTTAATGTCTACATTTTTTGTCAATATTTATATTAGAACTATTTAAATGATTATAGAATTACTCAAGCAGGGTAATGATAGTCGGTAAAACTTCAAACACATGTCATACAAACCAGCATCAGGCTCGAAGAATACTGTTAACATCTTTGGTAGTTTATGGTAGATAGGGTTAAAATAAGTCGGGTGTAAATTAATGTTCATAAATAATAAGATAATTAGTACATAATATAAAATTTATAACAATAAATAAATAATTATAAATAATGACATTTGCACACCTTTTGTAGTAGAAAATTTTGGTATAAATAAAAACTTTTTTTGTAACAACTTTTGACCCACCTATTCGGCAAATAAATCATTTTCATTTCATTTAGTGTTTATTGATGACGTTTATTTCTTACTATTAAGAAATCTGTCTACTTGTTTGTCGTCAACCAGTTTAGAGACTAGATAAACAAGATATTTAGGCTTAACACTAGCATCTTCTCTGTTCAAAGGCAGCAAAATTGTGTCTTAGTCATAGATAATCTCCGTGTTTGCTTTTCTATTTCTTAACTTATATAAAATTCGTGTCACAGTGTTAGTTTCCATACTTCTCCGATTTAATCGATTTTGATGAAATTCTATATGTACACTTTGTGGGTCTGAGAATACGGTGTGATCTATTTTGTATACCCATAAATGCGGGCGGTACGAAGTTCGCCGGGACAGCTAGTATGCAAAAAAATCTTTAAATAATTGTCAGTAATCAGTCAGCTATACGAATTTTGGCTGGAATTCCTTAACCTTCTAATTAGCTGTTGCCCGCGGCTACATCCGCATATTAATATTCAATCTAGTATTTTTTTTTAATTTATACAAATGTTTATATCCTATTTTATCCCCTTGCTGAATGAATATTGAAAAATCCTTCCGATACCTACGTCAGAAAAAGTCATGTGAAATTTTAAGTTTCTAGCTCTAAGGGTTCGGTCTGTACGTTGATACATCACTCAATCACTTTTACCTTTCATATACATACATAGGTATATTAGTTAAGTAAATCTGCTGGATATGACCACGGATGATACACCTTAGATAAATGGTATATTTAAATCTGATAATTGACCCTAACTGATGATAATGTTAAAAGAAAGATTCCGATAGGCAAAGTAATTTTTCAATTTTGGACTATAAAAAAATTGGAAATTTTAACCGGTGGTGAAGAAAAATATGTATTTGTTAATAGGCTTACAGATAAAAGGTTTTAGTGTCTTGCAATTTCGCAGAATGATTTCTAACAATTATAATTTTGTAAAGAAAAATATCGTCAAAGGGGTCTGCAGGGGACGCATACTTATGCGTCCACGCTAAGACTGAAGTTCTTTTTCTTTTATTATATTCTGCTTTAAAGAACATTTTAATATGTATAGTCTATTAACATAAAAGTAGGTAGGTATATTCTATTAACATAAATGTCATTTTTTATGACATCCACTAGATTGTTTAACAAGGAAACAATGTAATATATTTTTATTACATTGGATGTGGCCCATCTTTTTACCTTTTTTGTTTATTGATAAAAGTTAGCACAGGACAGCGACCCTCCTACAACATTAATGGTGTCAAATTTCCGCAAAGATTTTACTGATTAAATAACTATGAGACGCCATAGTAGACCACGATTTCATTGTATCTTATCATCGGGAGAGTCGTGAGTTTGTTTGATGTCTTATAAAAATGTTCGCAAAAAAATGAGTATTTTTTGTTAATTGAAAAATTGATATCATTTAGACATCTTTTATTAGTACAACGTCTACCTATTTTTTTTTATTTTCATCTTCCAGATCAGTTCTATTGTAAGACATATCTAATCAGTGATGAACTTTCCTTTTGTGCTGTATATTGGTATTATTCGTCTTATATATGTTAATACAAACATTCAAACTTTATTAACAAACATAATACAGCGCAGGATAGATAGCGATGGAGTCTATATAATATGTACCTACAAAAGGAAATATTCCCGCAAAAAAAGACAAGACATTTCTTAAGTTTCACAATTACTTAAGCCAAAGGGAGATTTAAGCTAAAGATTGGCACTAATTCAGTACGATTTCAAAATTAAATCCTATACAAAAATAATCCAAAAGTATGAGTAATATCTATATGTAGGTATATATAATATTGGTACAAATTCTATTTAGGATATTAAAAATATTATATACTTAACCTTTTAGTATTGTACAAATGTACAAAAATATAGTTTACTTACTTTTAAATAATTTTAATATGGAGGAATCTTTATTTAATATTGCCAAACACCTTACTGGATCCGTTCAGGCTTCTTGCTAGTTTGAGATTTCGACTTGGAGTCCCGAAGCCCGTGTTTTCAGGTGCATATTATATACATACCTACTTCTCCTAATTTATAGCTTCGAAATAATCTAGACTAACAAAAGTGGTTCTTATGAGAACGACGAAGATTGTTAGTCTATAATATCACAGATCACTGGGTTACTATTGGAATAATATTTTTCCGAAGAAACTGCCAAAGATTAAACTAGAAAATCGTACAATAGCGACATGACCTGTAAATTTTCACGAAAATATATATTTTATATATCAAAATTCAATTATGAAAATGATCAAAAATCGATATAAATCTAAATAGTCATAGAAACTATGAAATAAACATAAAATGCTAAATTTTGAAACATTATTTAAATTATAAGTGTATATATATATATATATATATATATCGTACCAGTGAATAAAACAAAATATAAAATAAAAAAAACACGCTCACAATTTACATAGTGTTTTAAAATTTGGCACCATCTAGTTTAAAACAAAGAACATATATCTAAGGTATCTAAATTCTACAAAGCTCCTTATATTATGCATGAACTAATTTTTTTCCTAAATCTACAGAATATTATTCAAAAACAAAAAAATAATCTTATGTAACAAAACTTAACATTTTAAAATGTATAAGCAAGAAGGCCTCAAAAACTGCAAAATATAAGGAATCCACAAGTGAAGTGGTGACTAAAGACAGATATAACAGAATTGATTCAAGATAGTATATAATTATAATTACAAGATATATTTGGCTAAATTAATTTAACTCGTAATAAGTTACGTAAATTTTATTTATCAATCAACAAAAATTATTTTATTATTATTTATAAAATTGATACCAATCAATTTTATTTTCTCTAATTCTTGTATATTATATGTTCTTACACATTTAGGAAGACGCTTTCCCAATTTAATATTAATCGAAATATATATAAATTATTTATTTATTCAGTGATAAGTAAGCATTTGAACTATCATAAATCGTCATCTGCTCACTTGTTAAGTAATATTAACAAATAAAATAAAAAAGAAAATTTTGCTTACAGAGCATCTCTTACATTCGGAAAAGAAGTCTAAGTTATCTATTATTAGTATTAATATTAAAACAAAATATAATTTTTTTTACGCCCATGTCCCTTAACGGGAGGGTACATATTTATGCATCCACGATTGACCGACTATATTAGGTCCCATGTCGCCATATCGGGCATAAATCCGATTCTAGACAAAGTTACTTTTTTCAGGTGAACTGAAAAAAACTCATAAAACAACTACCCTACCCGAGTAACGAACCCGAGTTCTCATGCGTCAAAGTCAAACGCTCAACCACAGAGGCGACAATAAAAATAGATATACATATTATTATAAAAAATATTAAAATAGATTTTTATTTAAACTCGAAATTATAAAATCATCTCATTACTTACCGCGTCAGGGATCGTCATTAACTTGATCAGCACTTTGTCAATGCTCTGACTAAACAAATTCCATAATATTTGATTTTGTATGGTGTGTAGAGATTCACTGAAAGTGGTGGGACAACGATTGCCTTCCTCGGATATATGTAGAATATTCCGCAATAATAATAATGTGTTGCACACATTTGTACATTGTTCCGTGGACAATTGCGATTTTTGTTCCACTTCAATGTTTTTTTTCAAAAAATCCACAATCACTTTCGTCACCCGCCGATCAGTGAGAGCGGTTTTGGTTGAAGAAAGTAAATTGTTAATTTCAAATATAGTGTGCCTACCGGCGTCTGTCTTGGCAGTTGCCTCTAGAGGCAATAAACATTCCACAGGTATCGTTAGATTCACCAAAATTTTAATTAGCAGTTCTATGGTTTTATCTTCTTTGGCATTGATCAAGAGAGGTATGAGATCTCTTTGAATGTTTTGCCCAAAGCTAACACTTCTGCGATATGAACGTAAATATTTGTCCTCTGTGGTTATGTTATGCAAGATGGACTCCAAAGCACCTGTAATAAAAATATAATAATTTGTAACATATGTTCTTAGGACCAGTTGTCGCCCACGACTTCGTCCGCGTGGTCTATAATCTAGACTCGCATGAACGGATGGAATAACTTTGTTATTTATTTTTTGATTCTCTTAATATTATAATTGTTAGATGAAGGTTTTATAGTAAGAAAAACCAATGAAATTTCAACAAACACAGGAAATAAACGTATATTATAATACAACCATACAAACTGCCATTAGCTGTCAATGTCAGGCGGTACGAAGTTCGCTGGACCAGCTAGTTTATATATACAATTGACGTATTATATTTTGACGTATACATAATGTTTGAGCTAAACTACTCTCTGAATAGAATTTATAGTTTCCAATGTCGACGATTGGTGGAATTACATTGTACCTACATTTTTTCCATCAAAACACACACTTGTACTATTTCACAATACTTTTTATTAATGCCAACCAGTTTTACTTTTTTCAGCTTTATCGTACATTCGTACATATCGTACGTATATCGTAATTCTACATATTTTTTTATTTGTGTAGGTACCTACTCTTCAGTAATCGACAACACTGAACGATATGTAGAATTAATTGTCTTAGTCTATTTATCTTTAGTTTTACAAGCCCTGATGATTCTGTAAAAAGTGAAACCGGCTGGCTAAAGTGAAATTTAAAAATATAAAATACTGTGGAATAGTACAAGTGTGTGTTTTGAAGAAAAAAGCGTCTATCTGAATGCGTCGTTTTCTGTTATGCAGACCGACCTTCGTGTACCCTTCTATTAAGGCTAAATAAAAGAACAAAACTGATGCTATTAAAAAAAAGTTTCGAAATTCATTCTGAAAGTTGCCTTTCAGGTTGTAGGTATACAAGTGTTATGTATGTATGTGCAGAGTATAGAAGTCCAGCCCTTAGTCTTAACTTAGTTACACTGATGGTAGAGTGCTGTGCAGGCTCGGGTAAGGATCCACCTATTTCTGCAGCCATAATGATATTTTAGTGTTCGGGTTCGAAGGGTAGGATTAGCCGGTAGACTTGCACATCAGGCCTAACAAACCGGCTACAGGACAACGGCGCAACGACATCTATGATACCATATATAGGCTGCAGTTGTCACTTACCATCAGGAGACCCGTGTGCTAGCTCGCTGTCTTACCCCATAAAAAGTGAGTTATACTAAGACTATGATATTCGTCTATCTGTCTGTAACCATGCTATATCTCGCGAAGCGTGAAAGCTAGATAGTTGAAATTTTCACAGATAAGCCGCTACAAAACGAATACTAGAGAAACAGAATAAAATAAATATTAAAGTGGGCTCGAATGCAACGATCGTGATTTTTTTGCAGTTTTTATTACGAGTAGGATATGTATAGATAGTAAGATGTGTATACAGTGGCGGATTTAGGCTTACTGCCGCCCTAGGCCCGGTCTGATACGCCGCCCTTTTTTACGAACAAAATTCTATAG
>DVZL01006461.1:0-11349 GCA_018236625.1 Lasaia peninsularis | reverse complement strand
ATAAAATACGAAAGACATGGCTGTATGGACTCAGTTCCTTTGCCTTTCCCATTTGGGATAATCATACAAAAAAAAAAACAAAAAAAAAAGAAGAATCTGTCAATTTTCTTTTTATAAGTTTTGAATTCTAAATTTTCCTGATTACAAAAGGGGAAACTTAGTTTATAAATTGAACTGTAGTGTTTGTGTATATAATTTGGATATTACGTACTTTTGTGACAGTATTATATTCAACCATTAAAGCATAAATATGGCTTCACCTTCACCTAAGTCACCAGAACAAACTGAAAAACATAAACAGTATGACCGGCAACTACGACTTTGGGGAGATCATGGACAAGCAGCTCTAGAAAAAGGTCATATTTGTCTTATAAATGCGAATGCACTTGGTACGGAAACACTGAAATCTATTGTTTTGCCCGGTGTAGGTGCTGTTACTATAGTCGATCATAATACTGTTAGTGATGAAGATATAGGTTGTAATTTTTTCTTGGAATGTACCAGTAAAGGCCTAAATAGGGGATCTGAAACATTACGTCTTTTATTGGAGTTAAATCCCGCTGTACAAGGTCATGTAGTCCAAGAACCTACGGAACAGATTTTGCAAGATAACCCTGATTTTTTCAAAACATTCACCGTAGTCATTGCTACTTCTATTGGTGAAAAGACTATTCAAGAACTAGCTCAACATTTATGGGACATTAACGTGCCCCTGATTCTTTGTAAATCTGTTGGATTCCTAGGCTCCTTTCGAATACAAGTGAAGGAACATACTATAATAGAAACTCATCCAGAAAACGAACAGACGGATTTACGACTGGATGTACCTTTCCCAGCTCTATCAGAATACTTAGATAGTTTTGATTTAGATACTTTAGACCTAAAAGACCATGGTCATATTCCTTGGATTATTATATTATACAAAGCAGTTCAAAAGTGGCAAACTACTAACCAGAATAGATGGCCGATGAGCAGAAAAGAAAAAAGTGAAATTAAAAGTATTATCCAAGAATTTATTAGAAAAGATGAGAATGGTGTACCCATAAATGAAGAAAACTTTGAAGAAGCAATCCGAGCTGTAAATACATCCTTAGTTCCAACATTTTTACCTGTTAAAATCCAGGAGCTCATATACAGTAGTTCAGCTACTAATTTAACAAAAGAAAGCTCTCCATTTTGGATAATGTGCTCTGCATTAAGAGGCTTTATAGAAGCTGAAGGCAAAAGTAAACTGCCACTCCGGGGAGTACTGCCAGACATGACAGCATCAACAGATCATTATGTTAAAGTACAGAATATCTACAGGACACAGGCGGCGATAGAAGCGGAGATTGTGTATAGAAAAGTAAAAGAAATAGTTTCTCAACTTCATTGTGATAATATTAGTGAGGCAGAGGTCAAATTGTTTTGTAGACATGTTCATGACCTACACATTATTAAAGGATCTAACATAGCAAAGGAGTGTCAGTTAGATAATGTTGTAGCATCATACATAGCAAGGCACTTGGAAGAACCTGATGTTATGATGGTACATTATATTTTACTACGAGCAGCTGACATGTTTAGGTCAGAGCACTGTAGGGCACCAGGTGAATGGGAGCCAGAGGGCGATATAGCCCATTTAAAAACTTGTGTTTCTAAGCTACTCAGTGATATATCATGTTCACCATTCCCTAAAGATGATCACATACATGAAATGTGTAGGTATGGAGGGGCAGAGATTCATAGTGTTTCTGCTTTTCTTGGTGGCTGTGTTGCTCATGAAGCAATTAAATTAATGACTAAACAATATAAACCAGTTAATAATACCTTCATTTATGATGGAGCTTCTACTAATTCTGCAATATTTACTTTGTAATAAATTGAAAAAAAAATCCCATGTACTTATTATACTATTTTTTGTAGTTATTGTTAGAGAAATGATAATTTTCTGCTGATGGATTAATCTTGACCATTTTGTTGATTACCCGATGGTAAAACAACAGTAACTCAAGTAAGCAAATAGTAAGATGTGATAGGTGCATAGGGCTTATAGCTTAATTATTCAACTAAGCCAGTATATTAAGTGGTTAACTGCAACTGCTCACCTGAATTGTTTGCCAATTCCGGGTTCTGTTAATATGAAAGACAACCTGCCAAACTCCAGTCTCTCATATTCTCAAGTGTCTTTTTTAAATTAGCATATAAAAATATCATACTTTCATCTGATCTTATTATAAGGAATCTTATCAGCTAAAATGTGATTTTTCTCGAGCATCAAATGTGTGAGATACTTGCTGTTAATTGTTTACATCTTGATATTATTGGTCCAGCCTCCTTGACAAGTATTTATTATCAAAAAATTTATTTACCTTCAAATACAACAAAAGAGAAAAACTGGGGTGTAAGTTCATTCTTTCCCTAGCCAATTATAGCAGCTCTAAAACCATAAGTAGTAGTAAAAACATAGATAAAAACTTTAAAATCTGGAAATTTTAACAAATTTTAAGTGACATCCTCATCACCAACTACTGAAGTAAATTGTTATTTAACATGGCCATATTATTGCATTAGTTAAATCAGTCAAGTTAACAGTTGTGTTGTAACAATTTGCCCAGCCAAATAAGTATCACTGCCTTATCTATTCATTTCCTTTCAAATTTATATAAGAGCAATTAAATCTAACTAAGCCACACACTGCACTTGAACTTATAGACATATGATAATCTTATTTTCATAGGGACCATAAACACATATTAGTTATGTTGTGGGCCATGTATACAACAAATTGTCATATTAATACAACATAATAGCACTGTTCTACACCGTGCAGTAGTGTTACACAGAAATTATTCACTCCTTTCTAATTTTTTTTAATACGCAAAAACTTTATAATAGTTTACAATAAAGTAACACCAGATGGGCACCATAAATCCCTGGGAAGCCACTTACAGGGCGTGGGTCTCAGTTTGAGTATAGCTGCTAAATATTATGTATTTTTTACCATCTAATTGTTAGCATTTCATGTTTTGATCTGAATTAAATTAATGACTGTGCCTATATTGTTTTCCTTGTCATCACTTTCAAAATTTTACCAAACATTTACAGTAACAGGGGCATTATCATCATACTATAAACTTTTATTTCAATATATGTCACCAAAAAGACAATAATATTGCATTCACAATAGTCACAACCAGGGGCGTGCATTCCATAGAGGCACATAAGCACTGTTTACGCTTCGAGACAGGATGTGCTTTGATATGTCTAATTAAACTCCAATATTTCACCATCATTATCACATAATCTATGAAACTAAATAAAAAAAGCTAAAAATCTATAAAAGGAAAAATTTTTTGTAACCAAGTATTCTGCCGTATACCCAGTGCATAATCCCGTGCATGCCATTGCCCACAACTGATATTACTTATAATTTTAGATTAATATAATTCTTATATAACCATAATTTATTGCAAAATTGGAATGCAAAATTATGTAAAAATAAAGGCCAAATAATTCTTCAAAGTTGTGTATTTTAATTAGGATAAACCATTTACTCATATTCAGGATATAAAAGTAATTATAGAAAATATTTTCATTAACAATTTTAACACATAAATAAAATAAAACATCACATGACTAAAACTCGTAGAGACAAACAATATGTGATATATTTGACTAAAATCCACATGGCAGGCTTATGGTTATACCAATAGTACAATAGTAGGTAGGTATTTATATATATGCCTGAGTCTACAATCCCCAGAGCTGTGACACAACATTGAGAATGTCTCATTAGTTACCTACATCTTTCACCTTAGCCACAATTTCAACCGTAAAGCGTCAACCCCATTTAGGTAATATCTAAATAAACGTTTGTCTCTTACGAAACCCAAATTTTCATATAGTTTAAGTGCTGGTTTGTTAGTTATTTCAGTTTCTAGAACAACTTCATCTGCATTGTCATCTATCATAGCCTGAAAAGAATTACTTTATTTAATATAGCACTGTATCATAATGAGATTTGAAGCATCATGATGGGTGCCTGTATGTGTGTTAGATTTCTGTCCACTTTGTCTTAGAACCAATATGTAGAAGAGACAAATAATTTACCATCCTTGCATTTTATAAGTAAACCAAGGTTAATTTTGATGTATCGACACCATAATAATTTATTTGTTAATTCTGATGGCATGATAATCATTTTTTTATCAACTTGAGAAAATTGAATAAGATAATGGAAGCTGTTAAGGTTTTAAAGCGTAAGTGTAGTTGAATAATATAACTTAAAATGTCTCCTGTAAACTTTAAGTTGAATAATTAATGTCTTCTGTAAATTGAAGATTTTCAAATTTGTATTAGCTTAATGAGCTTCATAAAAGCTACATTGCCTTTTGTGTATAATAATATGCATATACCTTTTTAAAATGAAATTTTCAATTTGTTTTGTACCTATTATAAATTTTCCAGGAACAATACTAATTGGTGGGAAAAATTAAACGTTCGAGTAATATCAAATTCACTGCAGAATAGCTGATGTATGCTGCAGGTTGCCTTTAGTTTATAACTATATAACAGCCCTCCTCTATCAACTAGAGCAGGGTTTCTCAAACTGTCAACTCTACATACCCCCCCTTCCCTCTAACTAACTAATTAAAATTCCCTATGAAAACAATATAATTGAATGTAATGATTTATTTCAATAAAAGTATGTACCAAAAGGAATATATTTTTATTACTATTAATGTAGTGGGTGTGCTCATTTCTTGTCACAAATGGAGTCAATTTTAGGAGCATTTTTGGATAATTTTAACCTTAATTTTATTGTGACTGCCACCACTACACAAAATTGGTTACGTGTGTATTGCTGTGGAGTGATGAACCGCTAGGCGTTCACATAATCCACTTTGCGAAACCCTGAACAGAGTTATTTATAACAGTATAAATAAAGGATCACTATTTAGGGTACCTATTTGTCACATTTAATTACTAGGTTTAGGGCCTTATGTACAATTTTTTTTTAAAGAAGTGGAGGCAAACGGGCAAGTGGGTCAATTGATAGGAAGTGATGGTATATTTTCAGAATTAAGTTTTATAAAGAAATTAAAATCGAATTGAAGTATAAGTGATTCAAGGCAGAAAATAGGCTTATCTTATTAATAGATTTTTAGAAACTCAACATTTTCTTTATTTATAAAAAACAATTAACAATAAACATTATTATATTGTAGATGACGCAATTATGATCTATTTTTTTTAATAGGAAGAGGAGTCATTTGATATGCGCATATTCCATATTCTAGTAAGTTACATTTAACAAAAAGGATTGTGCCAAGCTACAAAAGAATTAAAGATAAACTTATGTTAAATAGGCAAGGATTATTACATTAAAAATCAAATTATTTTCTAATATAGTAGGGGTAGATTAATTGATAACAATTTTTATAAGATATATTTACCTGAATAGCCTTCTGCACTAACTTAGAGCCTATTCCTCTTTTCCTGTACTTTTCATCAACCGCTAACATAGCAATATACCCTCTTTTCACCACATTTCGATGCATATCTAATTTACAAACAATGGCACCAATGCATTTTCCATTATCACTCGCCAGAAAACATAACTTAGGCCAGTTATGTATAAAATATCTATATGTATAGATAGAGTAGGGTTCAGAAAGATCTTTTTGAATGAGTCTCATTATTTCAGGCATTTGTAGTTCAGATTCGTAAGATATAATTAAGATTTCTTCTTTTTGAGGATGGTCTCGTAAGGAGTTTTCTATGATACTGCTTTCTTTATCATTAACATCACTACATTGTACAATATTTACATTAAAATCGCCTTCGCTAGGAGTCGCATCTTGAATAGAATCTACAATTGAGTCGTTTACACAATCTTTAGAATGATCACTCGTACCATTTGTTAACTTAATATTGTGTTTATTAATATGAAGAGTATTCACTAGTGCTTCACTCAAAGAATCATCATTAATATTATTTATTTCGTCAGTCATTTCTGAAGGTTCTTTGGCCTTTTTATTTTTGTTTTTAGCGTTAACATTACGTTGACCGCACTTTATACTTTGTACATTTTCATCAGTGTATTGATTCATAATGAAGCTATTCTATCTATATTATTTACAAATTTGAAGGAGAAAATCTCACAAAAGATTTATCTGGTTTTACACAAACACATTCTGATTCTTGTCAAAATCGTAGTAAAATATTACCGACATCTTGATATTGGTAATTTATATTGAAAAAATCTAACGTGATGAGCCTAATTTTAAAAATATAAATATTAATTTCGAAATATATTAATGTAATATTTAGCACAGCTTTAAATTATTTTCACAATATCTTTACAAATCTTCTACAATCACATTGCAAAAAAGAAAAGTGTTGCCAAAGCCAATTTAAAATAAAATGACAGTACAGACTACAGTAATGTTAGTAAAATCTCAAACTATTCCAAGATTCCACAGATAAAATTTCACTTTGTTCTGAAATAGACAAAATTTTAGAAAACCTAAGAAGAGATTAAAAAATAATGTGTAATAAAATCACCAGTTCAACATTTTTGTCGGAATAGATAAATTTAAATATATACTTAAATTTTCTTAAGATAATTTACAGTTAGATTCAAATCCCCTCCTGGTAAACACAATTGGTTATTTGGGCCCAATATAAGTTTGAGAATTTACTCAGGCACGTAAAGCGATGGATTTACACATAGGCCCGTGAGGCCCGGGCCTAGGACGGCACGATTTGGAGGGCGGCAAAATTTTCAATACGTTAACATTTCAGAGCTAAAATTTATACTGCAATTTTTTATTAAGAAATATTTCTTTGTACTGTTTAATAATTCTATTTAAATAAGAAAATTATATTTTGATCACAATTGTAAATCAGAATCTATAGAATTTTGTTCGTAAAAAAGGGCGGCGTATCAGACCGGGCCTAGGGCGGCAGTAAGCCTAAATCCGCCACTGGGCACGTTATGAGAGATACATTAAACATCGCAAAAATCTTCATCATAAATAAAATATATATAGAGGCCGCGTGTGCGTGTATTTAATTAATTTATTTTTGTATGATTATTAATTCCTAATGTTGGTTTGAATTTGTTACCAACTGTAATTCATTTTATGTTTGGATTTAATTAATTTAAAAAATATTTATATAAATTACCACTCTTTTTTTCTCGTAATAATGTAATAGCCTAATATTAACCATTCATACGACTTTAATAAAAAAATTGTGATATTTTCACAGAGCACGGAATCGCCGCCGCCCGGCCCCTACGGGCGCGGCGGCGATTCCTTGCTCTGTGTGATATTTGCAGCATTCAGTATGCAAACATATACACAGACGTAACTACGTACGACGTACGTACTACGTAACGTAGTAATCATTTGGAAGTTTACATTATTCGTAATTTTTATAACGGTATGACTACATGGCGTATTTAGCATGATAGTAATGTCTCAGACCGTTTTCAAGTTACTGTTTTTGGGAAATTAGGTTCTGTCATTACTCCTGCACTATTTGCCCTACACCTTTTAGTAGTTTTAAATGATGAGCAGAAAAGTTGTTTTGGACATATTCAACTGAAAATCTGATAGCGTTTTTGACATCCCACGCTTCAGAATCACGACTATTAACTTTTCACCAACAGTGCAACTCATTAAGTTATGGGAACATTTTACATGAAAATGTTTTTGATAAGTTATTTCTTTTTGTTAAGTGCTTCTGACAATTCTGTTACTATTAATTTAGTAACTAAGTTAATTACTAAGTTCACTATTATAGATAACATCGTCTTACCCATAAGTACCTGCCGTCACAGCGGCAGCGACTGGCATCCCCATTCGTATGTTCCCTGATGTAGGGTAGTAGTAGTAGCCACAGACTAATAGATGCTAACGCATAGGGTAGCGTAGCCGATAGACATGCAAATGTGGCTAAAGAAACAATATCCGTGTACCTACAAGGATATAAAATCTAATTTCTTATTCTAGACAATATTCCGAATTATTATGCATAAAAAAAAACATTAAAGACGCTTAGGATGATGATTATGAGAAAAACTTAGTGGTAGTAGTATGTTAAGTAAGTATAGTAGTTTGTGGAACGTAATGAGCTGAATGTGTAGTCACCCCCACGTCTTGGAGACTTATTGGGTTGTGCCTAGTAGATAGTGTTTTTTTTATGATATTGGAAGGCAAACAAGCAGACAAACTTCCTGATGGTAAGAAATACACTTCGCCTATAGACACCAAAGGTGGAAATGGTGCGTTGCCAAACTGAGGCTGGGATGGTAAGCCTCTTGCGTGAGTAAGTTAACCGGCTACCCTACCCTCCAAACCTGAACACGACAATGTCGAGCACTGACGCTATTGTGGCAGGAATACGTAAGGCGGTGATAGCGATCCGGGCGAATCGTTGCAAGACTCTACCACCTAGTCAATGTGTGGTGACAATAGACCCTGTGCTCGCCTCTTATGAGCTGCCTGTTAATGCAGAAAAAAATTCACACCATTTCTATTTCTAGTGGTCAGGAGAGCATCCGCTAAAAATATATTATAGGTCTAAAAAAAACCTACGTGAGCGCTTCTAATATTGATAGTTTACATGCTCAAGGGGTCCCCGATGACAGAAAAATGTCTATCAGCAAATTTGCCATAACAGTTGTTAAACGTAGATGACTTGTATGAAAGTTTCTGATCCTCCCACTCCATTTCGTCGCGGTCAAATTGACTTATTGATTATTTAAATATATTATACTTCGTGATATGTAATGAACCCACCGTGTCTAAATCTGATGTCTTCGAGTATATTTTCAAGCTAGAAAAAGTTACACGGACTATTCGACACTGGCGCCTCTATAAGTTGTATAGGTAGAGATGTTATCTGCAGTGGAGGTGTACATTAATTAATTAACGATTTTACAAGGTATCTACGATCTCATAATTTGACGTGCACAAATTATCCTCAAAAGCCCTCTTGGGTGCGCCTATTATTGAGGATGAAAACATAATATAAATAAAAAAGGCACAGCGCCATCTGTTTTTCTTTTTCCAAACGACATACTCCATCCCTTAATTTTTTACACTACAAATTGATACTGTGATAAAAATTCCAACTTTAATTATATACAATCCTGCTAATTAATGTTTGTAAGTTTGGATGGGTGGATTTAGTGTGGATTTTGTTACACCAGCACCATCACGAAAAAAAATAACGATAAACACTGAAAAAGCTATAGGACAGATTTGGATGAACCTTTACAGTAAGATAACTAATAAGTACATGAGAGTAACACACAGACCACATATCCCATTTGGAGTATGTGGTCTGTGGAATAACATATTATTATGGGCTGCTTCTTAACCGACTACATGAGAAAGAAAAAAAGGAAATATTAGATTAAAAAAATAATGATGAAATAATTACAATAGCAGCAAAAAATAGAATAACTTTAAGTAAGCTAGAGGAGGCCTATCCCCAGAATGGAGTTCCAATAACAGAAAGTAGTAGTTTAATATTATTAGATACTTAAATTGTCATAGAACAGAATATTAATTAAAATAGCGAAATATTATTTATTGGTTTAGTTTATTACTAGCGAATTTTATGGTTGTTGGAAATAAATGAGTTTGTTATTATTGTTAGCTATAAATTAAAAAGAGGGTTATTTTACGTCATAAGTATCATAAATCGGAAAAAGCTGCTCCTTAAATGTTATCCATGTCATTAAAATAATTCACTGAAGCTGCTTTTAAGCTGCGGACGGAAAGCTAGTTTATTTATACTATTACTAGTTAGATACTAAATTTTACGTTTAATGCTTTAGAATATTATTTTTTTTACATTTGTAAATTTACATCTCCTGGTTAGTGTCTTCAAGTCTTTAAGCTCCTGGTTTTAAAATTTGTTTGTTTTTTGTATGTACTATCAATACCTTAAAGGTGTTCTTCATCTGTACAAATAAATAAAATTGGAGTGTCAGTATGTAATATTAAAATAACCGCTTTTTACTAAGTGCATATTATGTGTATTTAAAAGGTAGGTACATATACCAAAACAACATTTTTTAGAATTTTTGTCTGACTGTCTGTTTGTAACTAAGCTAATCTCTGAAAAGGCTGGACCGAATTTAATGGAATTTTTACTGGCTGACAGTTGATGCAACAAGGAACGGCTTGGGCAACTCGTAAGAGGCGAGCATATGTTAACTGGGTTACTACCAACATGACCACTGGTGGTAGAGTGCTGTGCAGCAATTCGCCCGGGTAGGGATCCACCGCTTTACTTATTCCTGCCGCCATAATGTTATTGTCGTGTTAGTTTATTAGTGTGTGTAGCCGATAGACTACCACATAAAGTCTAACAGCCGAAAACCAGACCACAGGGCAGTGGCGCACCTATAACATCGATGGTGTCTATAGGCCGCGGTAGTCTCTTATCATTAGGAAAGTCGTGTGCCTGTTCGCTGTCTTATACTCTTATATCTGTCTGATGCTAAAAGATTATTTAAGCATAATTTGTCAGTATGAATTTGTTTGCCGTTTTTTTAAACGAATGAAGTGGATAATTATTTGCTAAACTTGTTTATTTTTTTAATTATACAATAAAAGGGCCAAGTACAAGTTGGATTCGCGCACAGTGAGTTCCGTGATAATGTATGAAAATCATGTTTTTTTTATGGGAGCCTACTTCAAATATTTATTATATTTTGATTTTATAAAGACAGACAGACAGAAAGACGGACAGTGGTGTAGACTGGTACACGACAGCGGTAGGTTGACAAAATCACATCTGAAAACTTTAATGAAAAAATATGTTCGAAATCAGTTTTTCCGTCTCGATTTTATGATTTCTTACATCATATAAAATAACTCACATTTTTGTTATCTTATTCGCAAACTTAAGAAATTCTTTAGAAATCTCATTTCTAATAAGGCTTATATTGTTCTGCACGTGAAATTAATTAAAATATTTTTTCTTGCAAAATATTAATTCTTAAGAAAGATTTTCCGCTAAAGCTTTACATAATCTTACGAAATAGCTGGCGGTGCTAACAACATAAGAATGTTAAAAACTTTCTTTTTCAGCTTAAGGCAATTTTGTACTTTAAAATACAAAGTTTAATGAAAAGGGGCACCGAGCGTTAAAGACTTGTGTTTTAATTAATTTTTATTGTGTAATATTTCACGAAGGATCTGCATTTCAAAATCGTGAACGTGTTTAAGGATTTCACTTACAGCTGACTTATTTTTACAATTATAATAATAAATTTACAATTTGAATGTATTTAGTAACGTAAAATAAAAAAAAAACTGTTAAGTGCGAGTCGGATTTGCG
>DVZL01006460.1:0-11349 GCA_018236625.1 Lasaia peninsularis | reverse complement strand
CCTATTCGTTACAACCAAACAAACAAACAAACAAACAAACAAACAAACTTTTCCTCTTTATAATATTAGTATAGATGTAATCTGCGAAATTGAAAGACTGGCTTTTGTTTGTTTGCTTGGGACCATTTCGATACCTGCCGTCATAAGAATGTTAACGCTTAACTGCAGAGTCACACGTCTAAGGTATTTCATGCTATTTTTTATCCCTTTCTCTTTATTTACTACAGAAAAAGATAATCGTATATTTAAAAAAAAACTCTTGCTTTTTTGTAGTTTATACGAAAGGGGTAAAAAAAAGAATTTGCTTACAATGCCTCGCCAATAAAAAAATCACCAGTTGGATCATTTTAAAAACATTGTACATGAACAATATCACTTTTGGCCAAACGTTATATGAAATTATACAACAAATATATTATATGGATATATGCATTTATTTTTAATTTACATGCAAATAAGTTTATATTTTTTTAAATTTACCAGAAGCTTTAAAATTGTATTTGAATTTAAACTTACCTGCGTAAATATTTTTATAAAATTTAACACGTATGTCAAAATTTGTTACTTTTAGGTTTTACTTAAAATTAAGTTGCAATCTTTATTTCTAAATGTTCAGAGTACTATATTATTTAAAAGAAGAGTTAAAAAGTTTTTTTTTAAGTTTTTGATGACAAACCGTTATCTGAAATATTATAAATATAATTGAGTGTAGAGAAAGTGAAAAGCACCCACAAAGCGAGACAACTCTTTAAAACTTACTTGTTCGGAGAGAGAAGCTTTGCTTTAAGTTTAATGCGATACTCGATGCTTTGGAAGGCAATAGGCACAAGTATTGTCTATAAGCACAATATCCATGTGTGTGCCAAGGAACATTTCAATTCGCATGACATTTATTTACTGCTTGATTTATGTAAATACAATATAAAATCCGGTTGATAGTTATAGTTGTTTGTGTAAACTAAGAAGGATAAATAAATACACATTTGGTAAATAACATTTACTATTGATTTAAATTTCTAATAGATAATATTATTTAAACTTAAATGGCATACAGACTGACAAAAACGCGGTGGCATGTCATTATAATGTGTAAAGAATGTGGTAAAGTGAAGCAGTAAATAAATGTATTGCGATGTGTACTCTGCGTCTGCGTACGTACGTACGTATGTGCGTGCGTGCGTGCGTGCGTGCGTGCGTGCGTGCGTGCGTGCGTGCGTGCGTGCGTGCGTGCGTGCGGGCGTGAGCCGTGTGGTGTCGTGTGTTAGGCAACGGGTGCGCGCGCGCGGCGGGCAAGGCGCGCCCGTGGTCTGTGGCCGGCGGGAACGCAGAGGGCGCCGCGCTCTGCACCACAGGTACGTCAGCATGGTCAATACACGCTGTGTTCTCCAATATGTTCCTTATGTTCATCCCAATATATATTTTTTTATTTATATGATTGTATTTTATGCATCAAAAAGCAACCTAGTCGATCAACTGTGGTTTTGAGTGTACGTTTCATATAATAGAAAATAACAAAGTAAAAAATCAGAACAACTGACAATTGTTTAACATCTAAATAATTTAATTTTAATGTATTTTAAAAAGTTGAAACTTGAGTTTAAGTTTTTCCTTGGCTTGATGTTGATTCTTTATTATTCGCATACGTGATGGCGAATGCTTTTATGCATTATTAAAATGCACAATGCACATAGTATCTGATGTCCACTTATCTTAGTTTAAAAAAAACATTTGAAAATAAATCAATAAGCAATAAGTAATAATAAACATTGTAACTTTAATGAGTAATATTTTTAATGTTAAATTAATGTTTGTTTTTGTTTTTTTTTTATAAACTCTGGATAACGACCAAGATATTTTAAGTAAAAGTAAAGCTTGATCTGTCTATAACTGTCATTCAGATTTTTTTCATCTCCAATAACATAAACTTCGGTTCTCGATTTTTCTATATCTAGACATATTTTAGATTTTTCTACTAGGATATCACATTTTAACCACTTTTGAAATATATGTAGTTTTCTGTGTTTCTTATAATTATGTCAAACGTCACATACACATTAGTTCACTCAATGCGCTAAAAGAGGGTAGAATATTTCAAATTTACTCATCACTAGGTAGACAAATGTCAATATGTCATTACAATTTAAGCAAATTTTCATTATCTGTGGGTTCATTGGTTATTAATAATTGTAAATGTCATGGATAAGAAACCAAATGAAGTTTTAGTGTTGTGGTAACATGTGTGTAACATGGTGGCGGTCGGCAGAGGGCGTGGAGGCGTGCGTGGGCGGCAGCATCGTGGGCATCACGCCGGGCGCCGCACTAACCAGTAACCAACTTTCAGACGCTATCCTATACTGAGCTCTAGTGTCTATATATCTCCTGCTTCATAGGTAAAATGCTTGCTGCTTTCTGTGTTCATATTATCGGTGCTTTCATACTCTGATTACAGCTGATGCGCAACGTTGGGGTGCAATTAACATCGGGTGGTGGTATTTAAAACGAAAGACTAATAAAGGCCTTAAAAATATCTTACTTTATGTAGTTTTTCATACGAAATGTCACTTTTTATTCACCTATTACCTGTTCCAAAAGTCCATAGTCCATGTAGCTCTTTAGCTACATTTGTATTATGTATGTATGTATATAACATCTATCTCTCGTAAGGCCGGCTTGTCCAATCTCGCCAGTTTAGAGACTTAATACAATACTACGAATTCGGGAGTCCCTCTTAGGTGTGTTATCTCCAGATAGTACCTTTGGCTTTATAATACATGCATACATAAGCACCGTATATATAGACTTTTGGACTTATTATGTATTAAATTGATATTTTGCTAGAGCGGACAGTTCGTTGAGATTTTAAAAATATTTGACGCTTTATTGATCCAAAGAAAGAATATTAGTTAAAATAGCATTTATGTTTGGAGTAGATACGTAGTACTGCCTTTTTAGTTGCATGCCTAATTTTAATCGATATCAACGAGGAAGAGGTTCTAAATCTCTCAAAAACCGCTGGTATTAGTGAGTTTCCAATAATGTTCATGATTATCGTCTAGCAATATAAGTAATTATATCATTACATATTGTAAAACAAAGTCACTTTTTTGGCTGTCCCTATGTATGCTTAAAACTTTAAAACTAAGCAACGGATTTTGATGCATTTTTTTAATAGATAGAGTGATTCAAGAGGAAGGTTTTTATGTATGTAACATATATAGTATACCCATGCGAAGCCAGGGCGGGTCGCTAGTAACTGATAAGATGTTTAGTTATTAGATACATGTTCCAAATTTCTACCAAATTGTTAAAAAAAAATGTTTCTACCTTTTACAAATTGGCATGGAGGCTAAAACAAGCTTATGCATGTTAATCAATAATGGTATGATAACTATTTATATTATATAAATAGTACCTAGTATTATTAATTAAAACTATGACGCGATTAAACAAATTGGAAACATAAATACAACTGAATATGTAATGCATGAAAGTAGTAAAATTTTGTCAATTTTTTATAGCAAGAAAAATCATCTTAGACAAAATTTTAAAGCGGTCCTTTTTATTTTTGGAATCTCGATTTTTTCTTTGGTTTAAGCAAGTGTTAGAATTAAAATATCTTTATGGATATTTATTTACATTATTTTATTAGTTATAGTTCTAATATTATTAAACTATGCACGATCGAACATCTATAA
Source organism: Lasaia peninsularis (assembly GCA_018236625.1). Taxonomy (NCBI): domain Eukaryota; kingdom Metazoa; phylum Arthropoda; class Insecta; order Lepidoptera; family Riodinidae; genus Lasaia; species Lasaia peninsularis. The sequence goes on along the minus strand of DVZL01006460.1, from coordinate 7,654 downwards.
TTGATGTATGGATCTGTACATGTTGCGAATTAAAATATTTTCACAAAACTATTAGTTAATCGTAGATTGATAAGTTGCATATTTTGTACTGAGGTGCACTTAGCTCGTTATATTTTTGTCGCTATGAAACTTGTGCAAATGATTATAATTGTTGAATTTATAAATGGTCATAAAACACCATGCAATTATCCAAATTTGACACTATCATACATAACAATTAGACAAAATTTTGCATGACGCTGTACCTGTCCCGTACAGTCGATACAAAAATCAGCAATCTAAATGTAATCCATTGTGTATTTAACAAAATCTAAAGTTGTTATTAAACCATTAAATAATTAGCAATTATTGCACAAATATTGTACATTTTTCGCTATCGCTCGACGCGAGTTACATAATTTTTAAGCCTGAGTTATTTGCAATTGTTCTTCCGAGTACGGATGCGTTAAAAACTAATCGTTTATTTGTGATCAGTTAAAAGTGACGTCGTCAACCTAACAACGTCCTCGACCAATCAAAACAGATAATTTTAAATTGTTTGCTCTGTAATTGGTTGATGCGTTACATTTTTTAACGTGAACAAACTATAACGACGTTTTTATAGTGCCAAAGATATATTACCCGCAACGTAGACATAAAATGTATTGCCTATTAGGGGCGAAAAAGAATGGCTTGATAACTGGCGTATATAATTTATATTAGATATAAATATTATATTAGTTACAAACGTGACCGATAAACGTATCTATGCATCATGCTTATCGGCAATGTTCAGAGAGGTCATAATAATATTGACATATGGACATTGCCATATTAATTACATTATATCTTTTAGTATTCAAAGTTGTCTGACTTATCGTGTAGTCTCATTTTAACACTATTTTATTGTATTTCAGGTTCAATGATGCGCGATCATCCGCTTACACCTGGTTTGTATTTTTTTTTATTATCAAGCTGATAAAGTTGCACTTCTTTTATTTGGTATTAAGATTGGGAAGTCTGTATTATTGAAAAGATAAGAGAGATACGCATCATTTTGATCAAAATATATCACTCAATTAACTCGGTGAATGACTCAAGTTTTAGTTGTTTGAAGACACAACGACACACACACACAATAAACAAAATAAAAAAAAAAATGACTACTATATTACGTAAAACGTTGGTCGAGGGTTACTGTGCACGCCTTAAGGTCGTAGCTCACTTACACGTTCCTGCTACGCCTCGCCTAAAAATATCATTCAAATATGGGCCTTAAGGCATGACCTTGCGATATAGTTTACAATGGCAACGCAGCAGACGCTTAGTCGAGGGTTACTGTGCACGCCTTAAGGTCGTAACTCACTTAAACGTTCCTGCTACGCCTCGCCTAATAGTAATTCCCTCATATTTTCTTTACAGATGGAACTGACACCTAAGTGCGAGTTTTGAGTGTGTATGGGTAAGCAACGTGATACATTGATCAGGGTTGACTGTGAAGTGACTTCTGATGCTCACAACGTGCCAGTTAGAGTTTTAACATAGACCGTAGTATCGGATAAATAGTCACTCGTATTATAACAGGCTGTTCACATTTGGTAACTCGAGCAACACCCGCGATATTTAATAAACTAGAACCCGAAAAAAGCCATTTTTAGTTTTAAATGAGCGAAGAAAAAGTTAATTACCCATATCAAGATTTGACATGATGATTTAAACTACATTTTGTTGTTAGTTTTTTAAATACATAAAATCATCCCTATAGTTAGTTGACGCTAGGAAAAATGTGACGTCGTCAACCGAGCTACGTTCCCGACCAATTAAATTGTAGACAGCTTTAAATTCTGTGTTTTTATTGGTCCAGGTTGTTGCTAGATTGCTGACATCACTGACACAAGCTATATTAATTTAATACTTTACTGCACATTTAATTTGAACAAGGTAGGTACAAAAATACAATTTAAACAAAAATATATATTAAAGGTATTGACTATTTATGCGTTTATGTACAATTTTATTCAAGATATACAAGAAGCGCACGGGATTTTTAAATCGACATTTTTAGCTAATTTAAGGGAAAATAGAGCGGTTTTTCGATAGAATTTATCATATTTAACCAAAAGTCTAACTGATTTTAGGGTGTATGATTTAAATTGCTTTAAATAAATATCTTAAGTGCTAACTAAACCTTTTGTTTGAAGTAAAAAAAACAGCCAAATTTTAGTAGGACTCTGTTTTCTGTAAAAAAAATCACGTTGGGATCATTTTGTTAAATATTAATTTTATTTCTTAATATAACGGCAACAGAAACAATACATCATCTGAGTAAATTTAGCTCCTAGCTCGGTTCATTAGATATAGCATGGTAACAGACAGACAAACAAACGGACAGTGCAATTATAGGTATATTTCAAACACGGGAAAATATCTAAAAAATATTCTAACGTTGGACGAACTCGGTTACCTATGTGATACCAGCCTATCACACCACACGACGCCATTTATTTAACATACACTAACGTAATAGATTATATAAGTTATTATAAACATTTTATATTACTGTGATTTAAAACTAGTATTTTAATTTAGAGTATTTATATTTTAACCGCGTTTATTTCAAGTGAATCGTCTGAATTATACGATATTGTGTTATTGATTTGATATAATTTATTTTTATTTTTGTTGAAACGATGTAATTTTAGAACGAAAATGTTTGGATATGACTTTTGAATGACATGTGAACTTTTTTGCCGCGCTTTCACATATGGGTAGATGACATTTATAATTTATCATCAATCTATCGTTTTATTCGTACAAAATTTAATTTTTTATTTGTTTTTTTTTTCTTTTTTTATTGTAATTAACCTAAAGAAATGGACGATAAATCATAAGTCTTACATGACGTGTGGAAGCGTGGTGACTTGGATTTAACACATTCCGAATAAAATACCGTAAACGTATCTCATCAGATTTTAATACATTTGATATTATTGTGGTAGATAACGCTTATTAACTTTAAAAATATTATTTCACGAATCTTCTTGAATATTTAGGTGATGAAAAATTATCGCCTCTGTGGTTGATTGCAGTCTGTGTTCCGACTTTGATGTACAAGGTCCATGGTTCGATTTCACTTTTGGGCAATTACTCTTTTGATTACATTGTCCGGGATTGGAATGTGCCCGAAGTGGCGAAAGGCTTGCCACCTATCACATCAGGGCCCCCTAGTACCTTGGCTAATCGTGGGTGTGTTCTAGTATATCTACTGGACTTTCGAGTCGTGGATATACTAGCACACTTCTGCCTGCCTCTTCGGGGATAATAGGCGTGAGGGTACTTTTTTTAATGCCAAAATAGTAATACGTAATTGATGTAATAGGTTTTGTCTACCATGATAATAAGAAGTACGAGTTTTTGTCTACCATGATAATACGTAAGTACGAGTTTTATAATATTAGAAGTATATTTTTTTAACATTACCAACTATAACCGAATAAAACAAATTTATAAGAACTATTGATGCTTTGGGACACTGCAAGCCGTCACTGTGAGTTCTTATCAAAAAGATTATATTGATTCTCCAGTTATTAGTATTTTGAACACCCTATTTTATTTAACACACACTTTCCTATTTTAATTAAGTCACAACTTATAAAAATCTCATACTTGACAAATAACAGGTTTAGGTCATTCTTTTAGATATTTTCATCTGTCGTTTACGGTTTCAAACTGCCTATTTACTGTCTTATAAATTATGAATATATTCAATTAATATTTATAAATGTCTTAAGTTATTGTTTGAGAAGGTTTAAAACAAAAAATAAATATTTATAGTTTCAACACTGCAAATGCATCTCTGAAACGTTTCTAAATACAATTTTTTGTGGTCAAACTTTAGTTACGAAACGATCACAACAACAAAAACAATTTAAATGATTTTCATATATGAAAATACACGGGATTTCGCGATGTTCTTATCACTTAGTATTGTAAAGATAGAAAAGAAATCCAAGAGAATATTTTAAATAAGGGCAATACTTCTTAAGTAACCGTGAAGCGTAATACAACATGACGGCGTTTATAGTCTTTGTGTATAATCCTCTGGTGTGGTTATGTATAACATAATGTGCCATATGAAAGTAAATATATAGTTTTATTTAAAATGAAAACGAAAAAACTATTATCGTAAGGGAAAACTGGAACGTTCTCACTATTGTAAGAAAGTTACAGCTGTAGTATTTTTAACATTATCTTCAACATGCACTTTTCTATTTGGAGGAATTTTTTGCTATGTCATAAAGAATATTCGACAGTTATAAATTTCTGATACCTGATTAGACCTCTTAAATATAATCCAATGGTGTAGCATTGGCGTTACCTAGTCATATTATAAAGGCCTACGAATTACGCACAATATGTTTTTTTTTATAAGTAATTAATATATGAGATTGTCTTTAAAATGATAAAAAGTTTTCATTATGGTAGGGGAACCCAAGAAGGGATTTGAGGAGTAACTCGAGCGCGTCAGATTATGATATGGTACATACCTTGTAGCATCGTTGGACACATCAATTGCATATAAAATCTCTATATAAAGCCGAACGTTACCCTACACCAGTGAGTAAACATTTTTGACTTGAAAATGTACTCTAAACCGACAGATTAATATACGGTGGGCTTATTACATGTCAATAAGTATATTTAAATAGTCTGAAAATTTGATGTGTTTGCGTATGATCAAGTGTCTGTGTTTTTTAGACGCTCTCCCCACCGCTATTAATAAAAATGTCACATGAATTATTTCTCCACTATGCAATGGACAAAACACACAAAGTCCCCATGACGCTCGAGTGACTACGCATTTTGCTACTGGGCTCCCCTACCATTATAAATTAAATCTTCCAATGTATACATTCCTTTTATGTACAGATTAGGACGTTTTTGTGACAAATATCAACTTGTGATTTTTTAACAAAGTTCAAAACGCAAATGAAATGTTAGTATTTAGGACTTGTTTAAGATTCCATTTTACGATATATGTAGAACTCGCCCCCATAAGTATTAAGTGTTCATTAGAATAACTACTTATGAAATCAATTAATTTCATTTATCTTTCAAATAAGGCTGTCTTTTATGAATTGTAATGAACTTAAAATTAATGATTTTAGAGATATAGTTTACTAATAACTAAATTATTTTATAGTATTTTTATATTCATTCCAATGTATTTGATTTGTCTAGCTCTTTGGTACCAGACTGATTTAAGGTACATTTGTTTTATTGGTGCAATTTATGTCTAGAGCGTTGTGATAATCTGTTTTTAAATTACATTATGTCATACAAAACTGGTTTCATTTTATAATATCGTTCACCTTTTTTGCCATCGCTTTTCGTTACCGAATCGTCGATATTAAAGGCTTTTTATGTAACATTGCGAACAAGCACATGGTTAATGGTAAGAGACTGTGGTCGCCTATAGTTACTGTGGATTTTATAGGTACGTCGTTGTCTTGAGGCCGAAATGTTAGGTCCAACGGCAAACTTATTCTCTGTACTGAAATATGACACTGTCATTATTGACGCACAACACTATACCACCAGTGGTCTTGACGGTAATGACCCATTTATACTGTGCTCGCCTTTAAGAGCTATCTGGCTGGGTGGTCTAAGCAGAGGACCTAGGCCAAGACGGGGTGCAGATTCAAAGTCGTCAGATTTTTAAAATCAAGTTTAGACCAGCTTTTAGTATAATTAGAAAATAATAAGGAACATGTTGGTTAAAAAAAAGCATTTCCAATAATTATAAAATAGACGTAATAAATACATAACTATCGCGTAAGGGACATCTACCTACTAGACAACCTTATGACGGAGAAAAACTAGCTTGTAATTTAAAAAGTTATATATTTTTTTGAATTTCTTCAAACGTCACATTGAATTATGCAGAATCCTCGGTAGCTGCTTCGTTAGCGGATTCAGTCTCGGGTTCATCAGCGCGCGATGGGACCGCACATTCTCCGTAAGGTCTGGCGTAACACTTCCCGAGGTAGCAATATGGCAAGAATGGATCGTTGCACAGTTTCAGCTTGGCTTGGTTTTTGTTACATTTCAATACCGTGTTGCAGTCGTAGCATATTGAGCCGTAAAGGTTGCATAGTTCCCAAGAGAGCCACGGATTAGCAGCGTCAATGTTCGACGGACTTTCAGGCCAGGTGACTGTCTGCTCTGGTGTTGGTTGCCACACGGGCCAGCCGGTTTGTGCAAAGACCGCAGATGCCTGAAACTGAAGTTATATTTGGTAATATAGTTTGAAAAACACTTACGCAACAGTCTTGACGTGAATGATAATGTGAACTACAAAAGTTACGATTGGGAAAAAATATCTGATGATTTGTACGGAAACTACTACTTATATTTCATTAATAAAAAAAGAGTAAATAAAAAAATACGCATTAACGAATTACAGCTAAGTTCACTTTTTATTACTCATTCACAAGAACCCTTTTAGAATATAAAGTAGCATATACCCTACCTTGAAAATTAAAACATAGAGCACTGGTTAGCCAATTTCGTCACGATCGGTCTAGTAGTTTCGGCGTGAATCGCAGCCAGGGTAGACAGAAAAAAAATTTAATATACTACTCAACTATCAAACTCATTCAGTTTGCATTGGAATATTGATAAACGATTTTTTAGAATCCCAAGATTGTACGAATAGGCGAAGACATGGCCGAGCGTAGACCAAGTACCAGGAATCCGTAGGTACTATATGCGTCCGGAGATTTTATTAACGACATCTCAGTCCGTCGCATTAAAAAGGCTCACATAGTAGGTACGTAGCAGCCTCCATGTCCGTAACATGGCAGACACTGCAGGAAAGCCGGTGTACTATCATAAACCTTCTGTAGATTAAATAAACGGATAACAAATAAACGCTCGAAATATATTAAACTTCCTCTGTAACCATGTCACAAAAAAAATATTGACATTATTATTGGTACGAATAGCAACATTGTTGGCGGGAATTTACATTTTTTTTCTCTCTTAAGTAGGTATTGACTTCAGCATAGTAATGCCTGAATTTACGAATTAATAATTGAAAAACAAAATATTAAAAAATCTTACCATGACAAGAAATACTAGCACAATTTTAGGCCACATTATTAGAAATCAATTTATATCAAATATTAAGGCACTTTGTATCGAATTTCAATACGAAGGTAATATAATGATTGTTTTATTTGGTTTTTCCCATTTTATAGCAAATACTATCTTATTTATATATTACATCGAGAAATCCACGAAGATATCTACGAGATGGAATTCCCACTGAAAAATGTATGAGTAAGATAAGAGATCGAGTGTGGTTAGGCGATTATAGTTAAGTACAGCGTTTTTTTCTAAAGAAATCGTTATTTTAAGATATTTATACTTTGTGACTGTAATGTAAACGCAGGGCTTGGGTAAGATTCCCGTCGGGGGCAGGCATTAATATGAATCTATATTTGAGTGTTTATTAGATGTATATTAGTATCGTTGATTAACACCCACAATACAACCATATAATTTATGCAATTTGTCCAAGGATACCTACCTATTTATTATTATTATTTTAGGTGTATGGTGCGTTACTAAGTAAAAAGCGTTCCGTGTTCACACATTTATTGCGCTCGGC
>DVZL01006459.1:0-11350 GCA_018236625.1 Lasaia peninsularis | reverse complement strand
GGTTCGATCTCCCGGGAGATAGCCCCCAGTGTTGGCGTTGTAGAAAATCCCCTCCGTATAAATAATAATTATCTGGGTTGAGCACTCTGCTCGCCCACAAAGTCCGGTGAAGTTGTAATAGCCACTCGGTTAGCAACAAGTTAGTCCGTATCATAAATAATAATAATAAAAAAAAGCATGTTGGATTGTTTCTGATGAATAAAAACATATACCGACCATATGGTATGTGGGTTGGTATCTAATGCTATTATTAATGTAGAAATGTCATCGGTAGGATCTTTTACGGCACGAAAGTATAGAGCTTTAGGACCTCTTTAGTATGTTTAACTTAATTTTGGTGTGTGTGGGTTGGGTCCTTTCTGCTTAACTACGTCCAAATAATAATTCATGCATGGGTCTTGTTTTTTTAGCCGGTGTTTTTTAGAAATATAGTATTCATATTTCTACCCCTTTAGCACAGATAACTAATGTTTTTATTCTAGTTTGTAGATTGGGTCGTTTTATTATATTACAAAATAAAATACTGACTTTTGTTTAATACTCTTATTGTCAGATGAAGCTGCATCCTTATTTCGTTAGCCAGAATTTTCTGCCTCTAGAGTGTATAATTATTGACTCTTGTAAAACAACATTTTAATATAGACTAAACAAACTTTACTCTATTCTATGTGATAAATAAAATATATTTTAAAATTTCTCTTTCCATTCTACATTCCTTAATGATTTTTTATGTATTACAAATTTATACTTATTTCATAATGTTAGGTCACAATAGTATTAAAAGAACAACATAAAATGACAATGATTTTGTAAGGCTGTTCCTATGGCCTTAAGAGTAACAATTGGGACTGATGACTTTGTATCTAGTACTTAATTGATGTCTTATATAGTACTTGTAAGTATTTTGTGTGTAAGTCCGCCTCTGTGTGTTTTTTTCTGTGAAAAATATTTGTTAGTAAAATCTTAACCAGCTGTATTATTGCCAATATATCACTTATATATTTATAGTATTTGTAATTACAATTGGTTCTTGTTGGTCTATTTATCGGATTGTTCACTTTGGGTGATTAAAAATAGCGAAATCTCCAATTCAACAATGCCTTCGACTCATTAAAATGCAGATAATTATTAACTTCTGCTTTTAGATTGGTCGGGAGAGTTGTCAAGTTGATGGATTGCCTATTTTATTACGCGACATTCAAAGTTACTTTTATTGAAGTAAACTGTTCGTTGTAGCCATTTCTAACAAGTTTAAACCGAATTCATAATATTACTAGGTAATATCAAGAACTCCTATTTCTTTCTTCATATTCATAATTTTTAGATTTTTTTTATTTATTCATGACATTCGTTTTTAAAAACTGCCAAATAGTGAACAACCGAGGTAGACCGCGTTAAGAAAAAATTACATAATCAATAAAGCATCGCCCTTCACTACATTGAACCATATAATTTCTAACTACATCGATAGAAGGCGTTGTTTGGTTGATAATTTTACTATTCTATTAATTAAAGCAAACGAATGTTAACTCACAACTTTTTAGAAAATACATATATTAGACATTACACAGATAAAATTTTTGTCTGGTTAACATTTTCAGCAATGAAATAAATACGTATTTATAAAAACCTTTATGATTAATTTTCTTACTACCATAATGTATTTAATATAATTAGTCGTATCGTCTTTTAATTCTCGACGTTCTGCTAGAAAAAAAACTTGTACCTGCGATTGTGCAGCTTAGTGTCATTCTATAAATTTTTGTTATTTGTTGGTATTTAATTTGTTCATTCATTATTTAATGTAGAAATAGCTCGTACCTCACGTTACTTTGTAATATTGTGTTGCCTTATATATATTGAGTGCCTTAACACAGCCTGTTTTAGGATTAACCACGTTTTATAAAAAATGATATTATATTTATTGAGATAAGAAAATTACACAGTTATTTAAAAATGGTTAACAGAATTCACTTTACGAGTCTATGAAACCAGTGAATTTTTAAATATATTTAAATTTGTAAATAAATAACACTCTTCCAGTGACGTTGCGAAGGCGCGAAATTCTTCTCTTTCTTTGTTTATAAAATATGGCTTATCGTTTTTCACGACTAGGGCGATATTGTTATACGTATTGTCTTAAGCCATGTTTTATTAGTTTTACTAGTTGAGATGCAGTTATTACACAGACTTATGACTATTGGACACGACTGTCTAATATAACGACTATACTAACTACATAATATTATATACAAAACAACCTATTGAATAGTTTTTTTAAATCAATACAAACACCATAGCTGGAAACTAAAATTATCCCGCGCAAAAATTGTTTGCGGTCAAGTCCAGTCCTATAGTAAAATTTTTATTTAAAACCTTAAAAAAATCAATTTTTGACGTCTAATTGATTAGATTAGTGCTGTAAATTAAAAAGAAATGAAATTTTATTCAAGTCACTGGGTGAGTGTTTCGTATAACATCACTTTAACGTTGTGAGTAGTAGTTACAAATATACTAAAATATTAGTATTTTAATTAATTGTATTTGGCAACATTGATCAGGGCAACATCACCTTCACTAGATAAGCTTTGACGTCAGGATATTTATTTATCTATAGATAATATTATTTAAACATATTTGCACTTATTGACACATAAATAGCACTAGTTTGATATTAGTTTGGCGATAGATGAATCATTGTTAAGAGTTTTGAAAAATACGTTGTACTCTCCAATAGAAGATAAATATTATCTGCGCAGTTATAGAATGATTTAATATTCAGTGTTTTTACTATAGCTCACGATTTTTAATCATAAAAACATATGCTCAATTTCTTTAACTGTGTAGAAATAATACATAGTTCTGAGAATACTCTTCCCATAGACAATGTTACGTTTAAAATGTTAAATTGTTTTAAATATTCTCAATTGTATGGTGTTTTGTAATAGTAAAATAATTTTACTTTGAAACGATTTTATCAGATGTAATCAAGTACACAATTTAAATTTAGTTTTTGTGGTCGTAAAAAATTTTTTTCCTGACGCTTGGTCACAAACATTTTTTGACATTGACATCTATATTTAAGATGTACCATGAAGCAAAAGCCTTATTATCTAGCCAACCTCTTTTGACGGTTTTGTGGAGTTGACAAAGTCAAAAGAAACTTGTGAGGGTGAGATAGCCGGCCCTATGAGATTGAAATAGTTGTTTAATATTGTAGACAGGTGCTAGCAATGGTTAGGAGTGTAAATCTGTTCATCGTTTAGCTTCATGAGCTCTATTAATCCTGAGGAAGATCAGTTGCCAATATTAAACACAGCATTTTCATTATCATAGGGCCAGCTTCTTTGTCAATCCCAAAAACTCTTAGAAAGACAGGTTGGTCAGTTGAGAGTGTAATCTCCAAATTGTACCTTTAGTTTCATGGGTCTCTTAGATAGACCTATCAATATCAACCAAGCAGACGAGAATTATAATTATAATTATATATATATAGTAATTTGAGAATATTTGAGACGTTGACTGGATTTATAATTCTCAGAGTAGCTCTTCACATCACAAATTGGTTCATCAGATATTTTATAAATGCTTTAAATAAGGTCAATTTTAAGGTGGCATGCCAAATATATTGTAATATCACATTGTTAATTAAGAACTGTTATCAAATATAGATTTTGACAAAAAATTGTTTTATTGTGATGGCAACATCCGATGGTATCCTAAATTTAAAAATAGGCAGACATGGCAAAAGACTTATAGGAATAAGCTCCTTTGTCTATCCCAATAAAAGAAAAAATATAATAAAAAAAAATAGCATGAGCTACGTTGCGAATTTTTACAAGAGCTCGTTTGGAAAACTCCAGAATAGGTATAGACCTATGGCTATCTATATCCTTAGTGTTAGGCAGAGGTGTATACTTATGCATCCACGACTTGAGGGCAAGAAATTAGGTCCCACGGTATGATACATGGCTATATTGGCAACTCGTCAAAACTTGAGCAACGTTGTTTTTCAGATTAACTGAAAAAAACATATGTGCTGTCATATAGTTGATTTGACGAATCCAAGATTATGCCCAATTCACGAATTTGTCATGTAGCTAATCTGCCGAAACTGACCAATCCAGAACCTGTTCTATGCCGAATAAAGGTTGAACTTGAACCATTATAGTGCACACGCTATTGGTTATAATCATAAAAAATGGTTTAGCTTCGCAAGCATCTTCATCAGAACTATAACTCCACGACCGTAGAGCTAGTAAAAATATAGTATGTTTCATCCCTAGGGCAATAAAATAAGACACTCCTCAGATTTCATTTGATTGACAAACATGCCATTTGAACATTTCTTTTGTATTGTCCGAGGTGAATATTATTTTTCTGCTCGACGGAGTCGGAAAGTAGTTTTGTTTAGCGCAACAGGTAAAAAGTAGCCACTTTCCACCCGGAATGAAAAAAAAACATTTATTTTGTTTTAAACATGTTTTTTAAAATATTGTCTGCATCACACCGAAACTAGTGTAATGATGACATTTTAAGATTGACAAATTCGACATTTTAAAGATACTCTCATTGTATCATTGAAATGAAAGAAAGCTTTGATTCCTCACAGTCGGCTTTAGGTTTGAAAATAAATACAATGTTTAGACATTTATTAATTTATTATTGAGATAATACAAATAGATGATAACTTTATTTATAAAATTCATATTCACTTTCATCCTTCTTGATATTATTTTTGTAGCCCTTTTCGAAATCTTTCGGTAGAACGATGTATCTGTAAAAAATAAGTAACATAAACATCGTCGCGCCCATATCACGGTACATATGCACCCACGATTAGCCGGCGATATCAGGTCCCATATTGTGACAGGTGGCAAGTCCGTCGCCATATCGGGCACAAATTCAATTACAGACATGTTTCTTCTTATAATTAAAAAAAATGTTATGAACCCGGGACTTCGTGCGTCAAAGTCGGACACCGACTCCATTCGAATACTGCAGAAATAGTGCTTATTTGTCTATCTGTCGCCATATCGGGCACAATACAATCTCATCTTTTTTTAGATAAACTGAAAATAACAAGGTAATACTTTTATAACTTGCCCTATCTGGGATTCGAACCCGAAACCTCGAGCGTCAGAGTCTGATACCAACGACGCAATAACTGATTGGATTGGTGAGAAGAGGTGGTGGTGATAATGGTGGTAGTGGTATTAGTGGTGGTGACCTGTTCTCGCGGACGGCGTGCATGCCGGCCTCCTGGCAGATGGCGTTGATGTCTGCGCCCGAGACGCGGTCAGGGCGCGCCACGAACTCCTCCAGGTCCACCTCCTCCGACAGGTTCATCTTCGCCGTTATGGTGGAGAAGATCAAGCGCTTCTGACGTCTGGCGAGAAAAAACAAAATCCAAATTCAAAATTTCTAAGAAAATCCGACCAAGTGCGAGTGAGACCCGCGCACGAAAGGTTCAGTAACATTATATGAAAAAAAAAAAGTTTTATGAGAACACCCTTTAAATATTTAATTTTAGTATTTGTCATTACAGCAGCAACAAAAAAACTGATGTTTTTTTAATGTAAAATTTTCAAATTTGTTACGGTTCTTGAGAGCCAGTCTGACAGACAGACAGCGGGGTCTTATTAATAGGGTCCCGGTTTAACTCCTTGGGTACGAAACTTTAAAAAAGCATGAACAAATTGAATTTTTTTTTTTTCATTCAAATACTTTTCGTTCACTTGGAATAATGAAATTAGACTGCTGGCACTTTTTAACAGCCATAAAAAAAATTAAAAAAAAAACTCACCTGTCAGGCAGAGGGAACTCTATCTTCCTGTCGAGACGGCCAGGCCGGAGCAACGCCGGGTCGAGAGTGTCAGCTCGGTTTGTCGCCATTATCACCTGCCAAATTGCAATATTTAAAAAAATTTCATCATGCCCATATCCCCGAAAGGGTAGGCAGAGGTATTTACATGCACCCACGTTTATAGTCGACGATGAAGACATGATAAAAAAAAAATATATATTTTGGTTCATTCTACGGTACATGCCTTGGCCACAGGACTGCGTATTCGCTGTCTGATCCTATAAAAAAAGACACTGATATACAAACCTTGACATTGGTGGTCTGGTCGAAGCCATCCATCTGATTGAGGAGCTCCAGTAAGATTCGCTGTACTTCCCTGTCCGCACCGGTCTGAGCATCAAATCTGAAATATAAACAGGATGCATAGGTATTAGAATTAAAGTGGGAACACAATCCTCACCGTGTGGAAATTTATACTTCTGGTGTTGCGGAAGTACATTGGTGGTTGTAATCACTTATTATTTAGAATTTATTTTAACTGTTTATTAAGGTCGACATAATCACCTTAAGTGTATTAAGGCCTCCAAAAATAGACAAAAGAACATTTTATAAATAAAAATATCGGCCAAGAGAGTTTGAATGATCGAGCATGAAAGGTTCCGTATCACCATATGTAAAAACATCACATGTTTTACGGGAGCTGCCTTTAAATATTTATTTTATTTTATTTATAGTAATTGTTGTTATAGCGTCTACAGAAATACATCATTAGTGAAATTTTAAATTTCTTTACATACACACATGTTATAATACTTATGCACCTACAGTTAGCTGATGACGTAAAGTCTTAAGACGTGACAGGTGGCCAGTCCATTGCCATATCGCACAAATATAATCTCTGGCGTTATGATTTTCAGATAAAATAAAAAACTAAGTCAGTATATTTTCATATAAGTATGAGTTTGAGACATAAATTTTGCCCACCTTTTAGTAGCAATGGCGTCAATTTCGTCAATGAATATGATAGCGGGGCTGTTCTCCTTGGCGAGTCGGAACACGTCTCGCACCATACGTGGACCCTCTCCCAGATATTTCTGCACAAACTCCGAGCCCACCACACGGATGAACGCAGCTAGAAATATACAATTATATCCATATTACAAAAATGTACTACATTCCCAACATAAGCAATATACATAATAATAAACATCGTCACGCTATATCCCCGTAGGTAGGTAGGTAGTTAGAGGTGCACCCACGATTAGTAGATAGTATATTGGAGTCCATTGACATATCGGTAACAAATCTAATTTCAAGCAATATTATGTTTTTAAAATAAATTACAAAACTCATAGAATAAGTTTACCTATCCAAGAAATAGTCATCCAAGCCCTACCTATTCCTGCCACAATACCGTCAGTGCTCGCCATTATCGTGATCTGGTTTGGAGGGTAGGGTAGCCGGTAACCTACGCACCACCTTTATTTTCCTTATTTCTTTGGAGTCTATAGATGATGAGTATTTCTTGCCACCAAGAAATCTGTCTGCTTGTTTGCCTTCCAATATCATAAAAAAAACAATGGTGCGTCAGAATCTGACACCGATCAGAGGCAATTAAAATTATAATAGAAATCATCTATACAAATAAATAAATTTGGAGAGTTTGTAACTACTAAATTTTATTAAAATAGCTACTTTTTACTAAAAGCAAATGTCGTGTACACATACACGACAATGTTTGTGTTTGTGCTGACAACTTTCGGAATGGCTGACTTGATTTTGACTGGATTTTCACTGACAGATATCATATTGATACAGATAAACTGTATTGAGGAGTAACTTAGACTACTTTAATTTTAGAAATATATCATTAAATACAAATGCAGACGACTTGAACATAGTTCTGAATAAAGTCACATCCCTACATCACAACAAAGGTAGCATGTAATATAAATCTTACCAGTAGTATGATGTGCAACAGCTTTAGCCAACATTGTTTTGCCACATCCCGGAGGACCATACATAAGGACGCCTCGGGGAGGCTCAATACCAATCTGTCGGTATAACTCTACATGAGTAAGAGGTAGCTCGACAGCTTCACGGATCTCCTGCTTTTGTGTGTCCATTCCTCCAATGTCTGAATATTGGACATCAGGTTTCTCATCTAAAAATAATTATTTTGTTTTCATTATAAACAAAGTTGACTTTGAGCCTTCCATCATACTGCTATTCTTAATCTCATTCATTGATCCCGTGCAATGGAAGCAGCTGCCTGTACAGAAGGCTGAATCAGGATCTATTGTTAAAACCAGTATATCCGATTTTGAACCAAATTGGATTTTCAAACTTTATGATAAAAGAGATAAGTTGATAGCCCAATCACCTGTGACAATCGACTATAAAAAGATGGTTAAATTAAAAATATACTCACCAGCTTGTAACATAGATATGGAACTATCCGCTTCAGGGGGTAGAACGTCAACAAGCGCATTTGAATGTTTGTGGAGAGCCACAGAAGCTGATGGTTTTAGCAGTTCTCGGTCAATTGTAGACAAAATACGTACATAATAGTTAGAACCTGTTGTACTACCAACTGCAAATAAAAAATAAGAATTGTAAAATTTCCAATAAAATCATCAAATACAGTATCAATAGTGAATCAATATGATGTGTCTGTATTTACTTATGGATAATTGGTTAATAAAAAAACA
This sequence comes from Lasaia peninsularis, assembly GCA_018236625.1. NCBI lineage: Eukaryota > Metazoa > Arthropoda > Insecta > Lepidoptera > Riodinidae > Lasaia > Lasaia peninsularis. Next base: position 2,833 of record DVZL01006459.1, on the reverse strand, counting down.
TTAATAAAAGAAGGCAAAAAGAAAAGTTATAAGATAGCTTACTGAGACTGATACCAGTCCTTTGCTGCTACCATATTTAAGTTTGAAATCCAATGAAATAGGTAAATTTACATGTAAGGCTTGCAACTCCAACTTCTAGTTGCAAATGCAATATTTGTTCTTTGCTTAACCTGACCTCAATATCTGGATTGATTTGATGAGATCTGACAAAATTTGATACACAGTTATCCAGAGCTACACTCTTATGTATGGTACTAAATTTATTTTAAAACCATTTGTTTCTTGACCAACAAAATATAAAAAAAAGATTTTGAAACACCTATAAGAAATAATATATCTACTTTTATATCAAGAGCAAAAGTAAATATGTAACATACCAATTCCAGTATTCTGGTCAACCGCCTCAAGGAACTGTCCTATCACAAGTGGTACGGACTGAATCCTTTTTACTTCTTCTTGAGCATGCAAATACTCTTTCTTCAGATTCCTTTGTTCATCTTTGATGTACTCTTCTTGCACCTCCAAAAATTCTAGCATTCGTTGAAGTTTCTGCAAGTTGTTAAAATATTATAATTGGATTACAATTGGTAGAATTAAAAAAGTTGCAATTCTGTAAAATCAACCTAAACTAACGGTCACTAATTTACATTTCTTTATTTCTGACAAAGAAACTGGTTAGTTCATCTAATTAGATATTCAAATAGAAAATATAGATTTATTCCACTTTGTTACTTTTGAGTAAATCTATTGGTGTTAACAAAGAGCATATAGATGCAAACTCATTTGTGTTCTGTAAAAAATGTTACTACTAAGTCATGAATACTTTATGTGCTAGATTTTAGGCTATATTTTTAAATACAACAATGACAATGAAAAACCAGTCTAAACATTAAGCTCTACGTATACATTAAGAGTACTGCCAAGATATCAATGGATATTGATTTGGCTTAAATCAATTAAAAATATGCGAACAGGAAAGTTTGTGTTGAGCTAATTATAGTTTATAGAGAACCTGCACATTTTTGGAGGTTATTTCTTAGCACTTAGTCTGTCTTACCTTATATTTGGTGTATAAATCTTCAGATTCAAGTTCATCAAATGATTGAGGTCCAGCAAATGTAAGGCCTTTTGTGTCGGTAGTTTGATCATCCTGAATTAAATTGTATGTATATTAATTAAAGATATATTAGAATTGAAATCATGTAATGGGTAAAATTTACCTTTTCTGGAAGTACAATTCCTATTTCTTCCATTTTATTTAAATTGTATCTAAAAAAACAATTAATGATACAATAGCACAGGTTTTGACAATTGTCAAAATTGTACCGTCATGCTGTCATTACGATGGACATTTCAACATTTATTTCCATTTTCCTTCCTTTAAATGGCAACATTCAAGATATTATTAATCATATTAGCTCCAGACGGATATCAGAATAATAGTCGTTAAAAAAACTCATTTATAGTTCGTTAAATTTATGGTTTCACTGGTTAAAATCATCGAAATGGGGTAATTCTTCAATCTATGGTAAAGCTTTGAAAATAATTAAAAAGCGTTTACGTAAACGATATATCTATGCAATAAACAGTCTCAACTTGACTTCGATTTCATTATTACGTCATCTAAGTAGGTACACAATATTATTTATTTTACTAATATAACCCACAAAGCCATGGAACCACCTTGGGTACGGGGGACTACCATACGGGTATACACAATCCAATATAAAAAGAATACTTAAAATCAGAATCCAAAAATAAAAAAAAATTGAGAAACTCCTCAGTTTTGGAGTTGGTTGATAAGGAAAAATTGTAGTCTTACAAAAGTGGTAAACGTTAACTATTGTTCATTTCAAGTTTCAACTAATATTACAAAATATGGAAAATTGTGTTTGTATACATATTATAATTAATACATTTGCACAACATAATAATTTACAGAAGACTCACTCTTTAACAAAAAGGTAAAAACTATAACGTTACGCATAAGACTGATGTTATAAGAAATATCACATTATTGTGTTGAGTGTCATTAGAATAGTAATGGCTGTTGTCATCCTTGTTATGTATGGGGGTTCTGTGATGTTTACACATTATTTAAAGTTAAAAATTGAATTTTTAAAATAGTAATAGGTAGCCAATATTCCTGATATTATGAAACACACGATAAATAGGTACGTATGACGCGGCTAGCGTATCTATCAACAGGCCATCGGTGATTGACTAGATGTATTTACCTATATCTTCTAAGACCACGTTGAATCGTTGAACACAACCTAAACTCAGGAACGGAATAGAATAGAATATAAAATATTTGTAGAGTGAAATTCCCTACTTTCATATTTATATTAGTACAGGTATTCAAGCAAAGGTTAATGAACACATGAATATATTGCTGATAATTCTACGGCACGCTTACTAAATTTTTTTTAAGTCTATGCTAACTTCTTCGAAAGAAATAAAAAAAGGAAAGAGATAGAACATTTTAGTCACGAATAAACTGATCTGACAGGACTAAAAGTACTTCTTTTTTACTTGCATTGAACGAAGATATTGATAATTTTAAATAAGTTTAGACCCAAAAAGAGAGAAAGAAGAGAAGAGAGGATCCGGACATACCCAGTGGCGTAACTACAACTTATAGTTACGCGACTGGACTACCTAAAATAAAATTCTTGAATAAAAGTAGCTTAACCTTTTTCTTACAGTAAAAGTCCCGTCAAAATCGGTCCAGCCGTTTCAGAGATTAGCGGGTACAAAACAGAAATACAAACAGACAGACAAACATTCTAAAAAATATTGTTTTAGTATACCTATGTATCTTGTAAACATA
>DVZL01006458.1:0-11350 GCA_018236625.1 Lasaia peninsularis | reverse complement strand
CGCCTGTTAAGATCGTTAGCCGCATAATGTTCCGGGTTCAATTCCCAGGTGGGGCAACTTTTCTTAAATGTTTTTTAGATTATTCTGAGTAAGCATAACATTGCCCGGAATCGGAATGTGCCAGAAGTGGCGATAGGCTTGCCACCTATCACATTCAATCAATTTTGTGTATTTGTATAGATCCTATGTCTTATGAAATATATTATTATTATAGTTACTCTAAGCTTATATTTAAGCACAGTTTAAGTTGATGAACGTCTTGACTGTGAAGCTAAAAAATACTATTTGGTGATTCACCCTTATTTATTCATTAAAAAAATTATGCACATAAAAATATACAAAGGTGAACTACATGGCATTCTATACCAGTCACCTAACATAATTAGAAATATACATAAAGGGGCGCACAGAATGATTAATTATGAATATATTTTTATGTCAATAAAATAATATATAAACTTATAAGTTTACATATTATTTTATTTACATAAAAATATATTATACCTATAAAAATAAATAAAAATATTATTAATATTAAAAAATATATAAACATACAATAATACATGCTAAAAATATAGTAACAATGAAGTCTGATAATATTAGTCTGCTAGATACAGTAATGAAAATATTGTCTTATACGGGCTATCTCACTCTCACAAGATTTGATTTGGCTTCGCACAATACTGGCCGATAGAGAGATTGTGCAGCTTAGAAAGAGTTAGCAGTACTACGTGTTCTAGTCGGGTCGTTTACCTTTAGTTTTATGGTTTGACACACATACAAAATAAACAGCTCTGCTTTCGTCGAAAAATGTTGCATTTTATTACTTTTCCCATAGTTTAGTAAATTTGCACAAAATTGAAAGAAATAAAGATATTATCGCCTCTGTGGTGTAACGGTACGGCTGTCGCCTGTTAAGAACGTTAGCCATGAAGGGCCCCGGGTTGAATTCCCAGGTCGGGTAACTTTTCTTAAATGTTTTTCAGATTTTTCTGAGTAAGCATAACATTGCCCGGAATCGGAATGTGCCAGAAGTGGCGATAGGCTTGCCACCTATCACATCAGGGCCCTAGTACCTTGGCTAAACGTAGGTGTTGTTCTAGTATATCTGCTGGACTTACGAGTCGTAAATATATATTAGCCCACCTCTGCCTACCCCTTCGGGAATAATAGACGTGGAAGTACTTTTTTAATTTTAAGAAGTTTTGAAAATTATAGATTTTGCAGATTATCGGCAACACAGACCTCAGAGTCATCTATGGAAGCATCTGTGTCTTTAAGGAATCAACTTGAGCTGTACGGTGGCCGTCTGTCCGAAAATTTGATAGTACTATCTCATATAATACACAGGATTTCACGGTAACTAATAAACTAGACATTTTATGTAATTTGATTCAATATATTTCTATACATATAATATGAATATAAAACATTTTCTTACTCGCAAATTATATACACAATATTATTACAGAAAGGTAGACTTAATAACTACTTGTAATTTTAGCAGTCAAACTAAATTTTCTAGTAATATAATAATTAATGTTAATAAACTTAATTATACTTTCAATTATTCTGTTACAAAGTAATAATTCTCTTTTTTTATAGTAGGTATAAGACAGCGAACAGGCACACGGGTCTCCTGATGGTAAGAAACAACCGTGGCTTATAGACACCGTAGATGTTGCAGGTGCGCCGCTGCCTGTGGTCGGGCTGTTAGACCTTATGTGCAAGTCTACCGGCTACCGTACCCTCCGGGCCGGAACACGACAATGTCATTATGGCGGCAGGAATAGGTAAGGCGGTGGATCCCTACCCGGGCGAGTTGCTGCACAGCACTCTCCCACCAGTGGTCATGTTTGTAGTGACCCTGTTAACCTATGCTCGCCTCTTATGAGCTGCCTGGTAGGAAGGCAGTTGGTCTATTCTACGCAGAAGACCCGGACCAATACGGGGAAAATATACAAATACTTATTAAAATATCTTAGTTAAATAATATATTTTTAGCATTCTGGTAAATTAAAGATGAAATAATACAAAAATAGAGAACGTTAATTCTATTAACTTTCTAGGTTTAAATAATTTTTATTTCATTTGCACTTCATTGAACGCTAAACGCTAATTCATGTCCTTCTATCATTTTGGCTTTGTCCGCGACTTGATCCGCGTTTTTATTTAATTTTTTTTATTTCTAAAGTAAAACATAAGTAGCCTCAGCTGCTCCTAATTACATCGCAGCCAGTGAAAGTCTCGTCATAATCGGTTCCGTCGTTTCAGAGATAAGCGGTTACAAACAGACAGACAAATAAACGGACAGACAAACAGACAGACGGACAAAAATTCTAAAAAAAATTGGTTTGGTATATAAGTACCTTGTAAATATATCCTTTAATCCACGTTCGTAACTGATCTTTGGTAACCAGATACGAATATGAAATTTTTTCTTGTTTGATAACCAGTTATGAAAATTCGTCGTTTTTGTAACCATGTTTCGTAATCAGCTACGAAAATGGTTTTAGTTTTTTCTGTTCATAACTGGTTATTAATTATTAATAAATATTTCATCCATTTTCGTAGCTGAGTTTCGGAAAATATTTTTTTCTTGTTTATAATTTTTTTATTAAAACATAATTGAATATCATAATAACATATAATTCCAATTTGGGATTTATATTTAATGTATTTTTGTTTTAAAAAAAATGTATAATTTGCAGTGGCGAGGTACACTCCGTCGGGCTGGTGGATCTGGCAGTAGTTTCAACTCGGGCACACTGAACAGCAGTCTAAATGGCACGACTACGGTCCAATCACATTACCTCATGTGCAGCATGCGAGACTTCGGCCACACAGCGGGCGGGGACGAAGCGGAGCTACTGCTATGGTTGCATGATGCAAGGCGAGCGCAACCACTGTCGGAAAGGTTTCGAGTGCGAATAGCAAGAGATGGGTTTTCTAATTACGTTGATAGGTTGCACGCGAATAGTACACTTTTTGCGGTAAGAATTGTTTTTTTACTACAAACTATATTAATTATTAAAAGCTTTTATTTAACTTGCATTGTATGTATGTAAGTATGTATGTTCGGGTGGAATCTTTCTTTTCAATTTTGAAGTAGATTTTTCACCCGATTAAACGTTTAGTTTGGATGATAATGCACGATGAGATAGATGACATCATTTTAAATCCAATATGGCGGACCTAACAAGATGTCGGAATAGTTGTTTTCAAAGAACTTCTACAAATGAAAGGGCTCGTTGAGAGCAACTCGAAAAATAATAAAAACTTTTTCTAAAAAGCTTTTTTTTAACTTATTAAATTATGATTTAACCTTGTTGTGACTTGACTTTGTTTATGTTATGGAGAGTTAAGAAAGTCGAGAATAAAATACACATATTTAAAATTACTTACACCGTCTTCTGTTTGAGGTTGTAATTATATTTTGCGTAGGTATCGCTAAAGATTAGGCTGTATCGTTCAGAAAAAAAAAACATCTAAGATATCATATGTATAGACATCTATTAGAATAATAAGCGAAAAACAAAAACTTTTAGTTTGTGTGTAGGCCATAGAAATTAAATACTCTGATCTAATTTCCATAGATCACATTCATTGAAGGATGTAATAGTATTGTCGTATACATTGTTGTGTGTTTATCCGGATTATATTACATCGCCTCATTAATTCCTATTGCAATTAAGCCAGTAGGTACTTGTAATTGTCGTGTTCGGGTGTAGTTGTTGATATAGTTATTTCCATGAAAGATTTTATCCTCAGCTAGGTGTGTATTTCACGTTAATTTTGTCTGTGTTTTATAAAATTATACGGAACTAATCCAGCGCGAGTGTGACTCGCACTTGGCGTTATTTTGTTTTTTAATGCTTATTTTGAGTCTGTGTACAGTAGTAACTACTAAAATAATTAATGTTAATATCTACACTGTAAAATCGTTTCTAAAATACTTTTGCTTAACTAAAAAGATTTCTTCATCTACTTATGACCTCTGTTGATCGTAAAAATAAAACAATGGTAGGTTAAATGCTAAAAGGTACATCTACATAACGGACATAATGTTTTGAGTACTATTCTCCAGTATAACCCACTTAGTTAGATGATTTCTTTAAGGCTAAGCACTCTGCTCGCTCACAAAGTTCTGTGAAGTTGTAAAATAGTCACACGGCAAAACAACTAATTAGTCATTTATAATAAATACCTTGTAAGGCTTACCTTCGGTAGATCCCGAAGATAGACCTTACATAATGTTTTTTGACGTGAAACGTCTTTAAAATCGATACCATACATTGGGTACCGTGTCAGAAAACCGTAACGAAATAGTCTATGTCGTCTGACCTTAATAACTACAAAACGATTCTTCGTAGAGACATGAATTTAGTGTCAATATTTAGCGTATATAGTCAGCTCGCCGTTAAGACCAATTTAATTTGCATCGGGGAATTGGTACTTCTTTTAATCTTTAACACTAAGAGCGACGCGCTGATATAGACGTTTCACGTTAAAACCAACAGCCATGTGTACTGACGCAGCTACACCCGATTTTTTACACTTCATAATAATACACGGCGGCATTTGTTTCTAACCATTTGATAACAAGTATTCTTCCTATCCTATCAGATAACATCGGATTCGGCTACCTAACACAAAGGATATTACAAGGGCGCCAATTTTTACACGGAGCGACTGCCATCTGGAAATCAGAGGGAAAAACTGACCTAATACTAGATTAGATCCAATTCGAATACACGAATCCGGTTTGCCTTCCTCACCATACTAGCTCGCAGAAATTGTGCTTAATCATAAAAATTTATACCGACCAACCAACCAATATGCGACCGAGGCTCATTTAATAAGTACTTCCATTTAAACATACATACATATCTTCACGCCAGGTCCCTTGAGAGATAGACAGATAATATCGAGTACCAAGTGTCACGATCCTGACACTTGCCTAGCTTCCTCGAGTACTCTTAACCTCGGATAGTACCCGAGTTATTGGGTCAGGTAGATTGCCAAACAAGATCTCCCCGGGTACCGACAGCCATTCGCATTGTATATATGTTGTCAGTATTTCATCTTTCGTTCAACCAATTATAAGTACTGTGTATGAATTTCAGGATTTGTCAACTACGGATCTGTCTAGAGAGTTGTGGCTGGTGGCGTGGGTAATACGAGTGGGGAGATGGGCGGGGGCAGGTAGCGGGGGCGGCACGGGGGAGAGGAGGGGGCCCGTCGCCAGGAGACCTCTCGGGGCTGGTGTCCTACCGCTGGCCGACTTCCTGAGGCAACCAGAGCCACACTCCATGGAAAAGGAGTATACTTTTAAGGTATTATATATAGGCAATTACGTAATTTAATTAATTAGTTTGTGCCCCATATAGCGAAGGACTTGCCACATCATGGGACCTAATATCGTCGCCTAGTCATGGGTGCATATAAACTTCCTACCTTTTGCCCCTACGGGGATTTGGGCATTGTATTTTTTTACAATTATCTATTTAACTAATTTCCCCTTTATAAGAGGAAAAAAATATAGTTGGTAACCCTAAGTTGTGTCAAAGTTACTTGTAACTTGCTTTTTACTTGCTAATAAAAAAAACAAGATTTTTTTTATTATGTGGGACTCTGAAATATTGACTATATTACAAAATACAAATCCAAAACAAACGACAAAAATCACGTTTGTTGTATAAAAGCAACCCCTATATAATTATTTTATTCTGTTTTTAATTAATATGAAATACATAATCTGTGAATATTTTATATAGCCTAGCTATAACAATTCTTGAGATACAGCCTGGTGACAGACGTACAACGGAGTCTCAGTAATAGGGTCCCGTTTATACCCTTTGGGTGCGGATGCCTAAAAACCTTTATGAAATCCTTTAAGAATTACATGTATATAATGTAATGTAACATTGTATTGACTAAGTTTTTTATTTTTTTTCAGGTTTATCAGTGCGAAGAAAAAGATTTTCATCAGCTACACGACATGTTAATAAGAAAACAAACAAACAAATGCAACATTTTGCCCGGACAACCGAATTATGGTAATATTAATAAAAGGTTCTTTTTATTATATTTCTTTTGACCGCTTCTTTGGTTCAGGCCACGGACACTAGGTTCAGGTTCGATTCCCGATCGTACAGGAATTTGTGTGATTTAATTATATGTGATTGAAAAAGCACCGGCTCTCCTGATGCTTAGTGACAACCGTGATAAATAGGCACCATAACTATCGTCGGCTAATCGTGGTGAATATGTACATCTGCCTACCCATCAAACTATATGGGCGTGACGATATTTTTAGATATAGGTGCGTCGCTGTCATTTAGCCGAGGTATTAGGCCTAATGTTCAAATCTACCAGTGTACTATCCTGGGGACGGGAAATCGTCTAATTTTATGATGACTCAAATAAAAAAACTGTATACATACGTTTTGATTATCTCACACAAGATTTGGAATGGGGGGAAGGGTTGGAAAGTCGCTAAGAATGTGTCCCAAAACATCTTACGTAGATGCTCCCAAAGTAACGCTTAATTTAATAAATTTGCTCTTAAAACTTTTCATCTTTTGAAGGTATTGTAGTGGCCCTCCGACTGTTGGCCAATTCTGGGAGCATATCTGAAGCGGTGGCGTCCGGAGCCACCGTCACAGCCAAGCGGGGCTTCCCCGACGTCATCATGCCGGGGGACGTCCGCAACGACCTCTACTTGACCCTGGAGAAAGCGGAATTTGAAAGGGGGGGCAAAAGTACAGCGAAGAATGTGCTGGCCACCGTCAGTGTTCATGACGACTCGGGACAACTTATTAATGTAAGTCTTTTTTGTGAAATAGGATTTTATAATAAGTGGAACGCCATTCTTCCCCCTTTCTTTCTTTCTTTACTCTTCTTTTTGCTCCTTTTTTTTGACTTCCCTTACCTTTTTTACATAAAATATTTCTGGCCTTCATCTACATTGTTAGCCATTTATTTTATCTGTTCTAATAAATATAAATTACAAAATACTTTAAAATGTCTATTTTCTGTGTTTATAATTGAACGAAAAATTCATGCTATCCCATTCTTACCTACAATTCCTGAATACAAGAAATATATTCGCTTAGGTTTTACCAATTTAGATTCTAAACATATTCTAATGCCAGATAATACATAGATATGGACAGATCGCACATTCAATCAATTTTTTAATACTGCAGCCTATTAAGGTTGGCTTGATATTAAAATAACCTTTCAAAATAAGTTTATCTTTGACTTCAATTTAAATAATAATATTTTCTTAACGCATAATTATCGGTTTTGAGATTGGAGGTCCGTAATTTCGCTGGTTAATAATAGGCCTTGGCTACTTTAAATGCAGCAAAACACTTTTTTTTATTTTTGTATCCCGGAACTACTGAACCGATTGTGATGAAATTTGACTAGCGGGTAAACTGTATTCCGAAGTAGGGTAAAGCCTAGTTTTTATCTCGTTCACGTAAGGGGTTTCCGTGGGGAAAGGATAAAGTCGAAATATAATTTTGGCTCTAATTTATGAATGCGAAATCCGATTTCATTGTTTATTTCTTTGTTAGAAGACTACTCCGTAGTTTTTCCCAAGTTCTACGTTCCGTAGTTCAAAAAATTTGTCAGCAGGCTGTATCTTATGAACTATAATCATCATCATCTTGGCGTTAATCCCAACAAGCGCCAGGGTCTGCCTTCCTTGTCAAACTTCTCCACTTTGCCCGGTCTTTAGCATCCTCTAATGTACGATTATTGGCTCTCATATCCTCTTTTATGACGTCAAGCCAATCTTATGAACTGTAATAAAATTTACAATTCATGGGATGCGTTTTTCTAAAAATAGAATAAAAGGAATATTTAACACAACTCGCACTTTGCCGGTTTTATAAATACAGTACTTTTGCCCGCGACTTCATCTGCTGCTGCTGTTTTTATTAAATCATTTTATCTTATACATTTATAAAATAAAAGTAGTCATTTCTTATTACATCAGCTGTCTCCTAGTGAAACTCCCGTCAAAATTTGGTCTAATCGTTTCAGAGATTAGCGGATACAAACAGACAGACAAACAAATATTCTACAAAATGTTATATTAGTATTTGTACCTTTTAAACATATATAATATGCATTTAATAAAAAGTTATAATTTTAATATTGCATACATATACTCCAATTTTATCTATTAGTATAGATATTTTCCGATACTCAATAAAGAATATCCTTTTTTTAATTTTTTTAAACAATACTTCGAGTAATTATAGTATAACTCAAAAAATATGACACTTTCAAAATAGTGATAAATAAACTTAATAAAAACATCACTTCACTTAATTAATTGTTAACTTCACAATATATATTATAAATATTGTATTGTCCCTATGTGCGAAAATTTATATATTATGCCCAAACATGCAAAAATAAGGATATCAATTGATATAGCGTTGACAGTTAACAGTGACGTCACATCATGGCGTTGCGTTTTCGAATTTTGTTTTTTCCCTATTGTATGTATGTCGATGTCGCCGCAGGAGTGCGTGTGGGGCGCGAGCGGCGCGGGGTGCGGGCGGTACGAGTCGCTGGTGCTGTACCACAACAACAGCCCCGCCTGGGCCGACCAGCTGCGCCTCACGGTGCCGCTCGACACCTTCACGCACGCGCACGTGCGCATCGAGTTCAGACATTGCTCCAGTGAGTTCATTTACACACGCACGCACGCATGCATGCACGTACTATATACAGGATCTAGACACTTCGTTGGGTGTTAATTATATTTTTGTAAAAAATGGGCTTGGGGTGCGCTTACAACTATGCGCATCATAATAATATCGCGTATGTATTATTTTAAATTAAATATCTCCTAAATTACACAACTCAAAAACATACTTTAAATGACTAATTTTATTTTTATAAAATTATCTTGATGACAAAATTATTTATTTTGACATTTTACATGTATTGAGTATGAAAATGATTTTCATTTAATAAAAAAGATAGAAGCCAGATATAAATACTAGCATACAATACCGCAAACTTTTTTATAAATCTAATAGAGACCAACATTTTGATGAACATTATGTTTTTCTATACTGAACCGTTTAGTCAGCGCACGCACATCTTGCCAAATTTTCGCTGACTTAATATGCATATGCATCTTATTATTGTTCAGTCATAATACCATATATTATACCCTTTATCACTCCTGAATAGTGTAGCATTCTGATTGTGAAAGAACTTTCAGGATCTGTTTAGTATTTTTGAAGACGCAAACAAACAAACAATCAAAGTTGCAAACTTTTTGTCTTTATAATATTAGTATAGATAGTGTATTGGACAGAATATTGTCTTATGAATATCCGCTGGCGTATTAATGTTGCAAGTCTCAATACTATCAACAAAACATAAAAGGGAATTGTAATATGTTTTCAGCGCGTGATAAAAACGAGAGGAAATTATTTGGTTTCTCATTCGCGAGGCTCATGGAGCCTAGCGGGGCGACGCTACGCGACGGAGCTCATGAACTTTACGTATACAAATGCGATGACTCTACAAAGTAAGTATCAATTAAATATTTTAATATTATATACTATCAGGAAATTCAATTTCACATTATTTTGGATATTGTCGGTTGACTTGCACATAATGGTCTAATATTCCGACCAAAAATAGTGACCCGCTTACATCATCTATGGTGTGTGTAGCACGGTTGCCGTGCCCTTGTCGTGCCTCACACATGCGGAAATTGTTGTAAATGTACTGTTTTTTCTGACTACCCACACGAAAAAAAAAACATTAAGTATAGATTTAGTCGCTTCAACATGATATATTAAGGTTGGAATATCTTCACATATGAACTCCTGTTGTCCAGGTTATCATCAGCGAGCTACCTGTCGCTGTCGTCGTGCGCCGCGGACACTACTCGCGCCGGAGCTAACGGCGTTCTGCCGGCCTTCCAAAGAAGCACCAAAGAGAGCTGCACCATCAGTACACTGTTGTGCTCTACTAAACTAACACAAAATGGTTGGTTGCTTGCTTAATTATTTCGACGTGTCATTTCTGTATATAATCTGTTAAATATGAGCTGTTTGAATGTTATTATCAGATTATCAATGAATCGACGATAATAATAAATAAATATGAGAAATAATAACACAGGCATATAAGCCGGAAATACATGTATAGATAAACATTTATACTCGTTACAAATGTCTACCACCGGCAAAAATTGAACCCGAGCCTTGTTGTTGAACGATAGCGTTAGTTATGTACGGCTAACATCAAACCAATGAGGCTTTCAGTGTTTCCATTTATCAATAGAAACATGATTGACGTAAAAAGTACTACATTTCATGTTTGAAGAAGAATATGAACAAAAATAGTACAATGATCCATATTACATACATACATATTTAAAAAATCGATCTAAGTGCAAGTTAGATTCGCACATGAAGGGTTCCGTACGATTATTTGTAAAAACGGCAAAAATCGCAGTTTTTTCGTATGGTAGCCCCTTTTAAATATTAATTTTATTATATTTGTAGTTATTTCACTAAATATGTACACGAAATTCAATGGTGAAAAAACTGCGTCAATTTTTAGAACTCTAACTCAAGAATGCCTTTTTCATTTTATTAATATTATGTGTCTCTTTTTGTTTTAGAGGATCTACTTGCCCTATTACAATGGCGTGCTCATCCAGAGAAAGTACAAGAGACACTCCTAAGAGTGTTAAGGCTGGGTGATGGCCTTAGTTGCGAAGAGCTCATCAAGTTTCTGCGTGACGTTCTGGATGCTTTGTTCGCGTTGTTTTCCACAGAAGATGGTAACAGGTGATTATTGTTTCTTGTATTCCTTTTTTCCATTAACTGTATTTTATTTCACAGTTGATTTATTATCTTTAGCTCCCCAACTGTAGAATGGAACTTTAGAGGAGGGCTATGTCGAAATACAAACCTTTAAAAGCCTAAAAAAGGTTTTAGATATAGGAAAATATGTAACTATATTGGGCGACATCAATAAAATGTTTTCACGCCCGTATCCTCGAAAGGGTAGGTGGAGGTTCATTACCAAATTTAGCTGACACTATAATCACAATTAGGAATATGCATGTGTTTTTTTTTATTTTTTAAACAATACTTCAAGTAATTATATAACTGAAAAGCAATTATATAACACTTTCAAAATAGAGATAAATAAGTTAAAAAAATATATCCAAAGTATCATCATTTTTGGATGATTTAAACACCGTCGTTTTATCGTGATGTCACCGTCCACCGGAAAGTGAGAACAATAATTTGTTAACGAAGTGAAATTAAGTGAAGTGTTATTACACTTC
>DVZL01006457.1:0-11351 GCA_018236625.1 Lasaia peninsularis | reverse complement strand
TCCCCGTCGGGGATCGAACCCGAGCCTCGCGGATAGTCGATGCGGTTAGGCGTGTACGCTAGCCACTCGGCCAACGATTTTTTTTTAAATAAAACTTGTTTAAAACCAAATTTTGTGGATAAGCCTTTTAAGTACACAACTGTTTTGAGTACTTTTGGTTACAATGTAAGTTTCTAATTAAAGTGAAATGTTAAAATCGAGTATTACATAAAATTTTGAGTAAAGTCACTTTAATACTATGCGTGCGAAATATTTTGGGTAGCAAATAAGTACATTCGGAATTTACATTTCAGTTCGTCAGTAAGCCCCCTTCGCGTAGCGTCACCTGTAGCATCATGTGCGTCGAGCATCCGCAGTAGTGCGGTGGGCGGCGGTAGCGTAGCGGCTGGTACTATCGTGCCCATGGGCACTGTAGCACGTGTCCGTGACACACATGACGCGCTTGAGAGTGAGATAAAGTGGTTACGTGAGCGACTGTACACGGTCGAAACAGAAAATGCTGCCATGTCCGCCAAACTCAATCAACAGCAATGGGAAGTTGACTTAAGGTATATTTCTTTGCACTACTTGACATTTTGTATTTACTTATACAATATTTAATATAAATATGTGTGTATATAGATTACTCATAGAAAATTATTTACTATTTAGAGTTAACATAACAGTTAAAATTACAAAAATACTAACGTCAACATGTATACGTACATACGTTCAGGCCAGGCCTTTTCAAGGTAGGCAGAGAGTATTGAGTGTCAAATGTCAAGATTCTTACATACTTGGCCATGTTCATCACTCCACATTCATTACTCTCTTCATAAAAACACTCCGGTCTGGAAAATTCTTGACAACACACTTGGATAATACATGAGCTATGTGGTCGTGAAATGTCATCCTAGCTCCCCTCATATATCTACAGCCCTCACATTCACTTTGTATCTCTGTTTTGTCAATTTTTATCTTTCTTTTCTCATATCCGAACCATAAGACCATGCCCTTTCTTATTTTTACGACATTTTTCTTTTTATTCTTGCAAAATTATTGAATCATGGACAAGTGACTTAGCACGCACAAAATAAATAAACAACAGAAAAATATTTAACAATATGTAGTAAAACTTGTTTATACAAAGTTATAGATTTGACCAACATATTGCATTACAATAATAAAATGTTTTAAAATGTAATAGTCGTTATATTTATTGAGTAGCGTCACTAGTAGCGTCTTGTGTCTCAGGCGTTCTCAGCAGTACAACCGAATGCTGCGTCGTAGTGGCCACCAGAATAGCGTCCCTAGCAACAAGCGTCACGCGACATGCAGGACGCGCTCAAGAGAGGAATTAAATTATTATGTGGGCGACTGTACACTACCAAAACAGTGTGTATCAAACTTAAACTCTAACGCCTTGTATAATATAGAAAAACAAAATCATAGGCCAATATTAAAGGCCACCTCTTTCTACCAACGCTTTTTTATTACCGTTCGCTTAACGTGAAAATTATAATAATTATTATTATGATATCCTTGATGTTATGACAATTTACACAAATTGATCTAATTCCCAAATAAGAAAATTGTAAGTCTAATTATTAAAGATCATTTCACACATTTGTTTCATTTATTGATCTTGGATTTGCCTATATTATATGAGACTTAATTAACTTTGTTCTATGACAGATCTGAGATCATTATTTTCTTTATCTTTCATTTTAAATGAATATATTTATAGCCTCTACGTGTATCTACGTAACATTTATAATTTTATAATATCTGATGCTGTAAAAATTTAGCCCTCGTAAAAAGTAACTAGAAAGTCACCACGTATACAATATTTTATATTTTTGTACTTCTGCCTAGGTACATATTAAAAAAAACAGTATTTGGAGCGTTATAACCATTATACCTTATTTATCCATATAACCTTATTTGTCAATCCTTGTACAGTATTGTCATTATTCTCAACGTCAAATACTTTCATCTATTTTAAAGCCATCACTAAATATATTACTGTCATTATGAATGTAGTAGTTGCTGATACATTATTAATCTGTTTTATCTTTAACAGGCTTCAAGAGATCGAGATGCAGATTTGTGGTGGTAGTTCTCTGAGCTCGCAAGAAGAGAATGAGCGAAATCGTGAGAGCATCATTTAACAGCGCGCCCCGCCAGAGCGCGCGTCCTCCACGCGCGGATCGTTACTAAGCGCTTCGCCTCCGCGTGCTTCGACCCCAAGCGTTTCACCTCCGCGCGCTTCTACCCCGAGCGCTTCACCTCAAAGCGCTTCATCCTCGCGAGTTTCACCTTTGCGCGTACACGGGTCGCGTGAGCCGCCGGCGCCGCCGCTGCGTCTCTTTGTTTACTGAGGTGGATATTTAGGGCTGTATTCTAGAATGCAATCTAAGACTACACTTGAGTCTGACTGACATCCAGTTTTGTCTTTGCTTAACATCTCTGGAATATAACTCTTAGGATCTTATAAAATTAAGGCGATTAAAGATATTGTTTAAAATGTAATGCTACATTTTTGGGCATTCAAAGTTTGATGTTCAACTCAATATAATTTTCTAATAATTTTTAAATACTAAAATAGTCGCGTGCATAAAAATCAAGCATCTGTACTAAATTTTGCTCACAAACTGCAAAAAATTGTAAATACATATATAATAATAACCTAAGCCACGAACAGTAAACCTAATTTTTTAATTGAAACTATTACTTTTATCAAAGAAATACAAAAATAAAAAAACACATGACAATAGTAAATTTATGAAAATCTTGAACTAACTTAATTACTGCCTTGGTTTTATAAGTGTCCTAATTATCCCCATGACATCACACTCTGCGTTGTGAGCCTTTAAAAGACTACGTCTATTCTATTTCGTACCAGTGATTCTTGTAAAATAAAAAAAAAACTATATCGAAGTGTTTTTACGATTAATAATTTTACGGATTATATTTAAAAACGAATTAACTTTATCAAATTTATATACATATACTTAGTATATACAACTCGCTGATAATTGACGAGTGGAGTGAGATTATGCCGAGACAATATTATCTTTAAAATTTAGTGTCAAGTGTTGTGAGTGAGGCTACATGAGCCTGATATGTGTTTCCGGGGTTCGGTTTATTGATAGTCAGCTGTAATAATACGTATTATATTAGTTGTACCTACTGCTGTATTATAGTAAAATAGTATTATTTGGACATAATACATCCATACAATTTAAGCACAAGAAGCGTACACAACCAAATACTGCATTGTGTCACTTGCTAATTTTTATGTATATTGGTATTTAAAAAAAACAATGTGTCCAAATCGATTACTTTATTTAGTCAAAAAAATATCTGGAGTTAATTACAAAAAAAAATGTTTGTATATTGTCGAACACTGTATATATATTATATCCATGTCTAGTCTCCTGCGGGTATGCAGCGATTCCTACATAAATTCGAATCGTGTCACAGTTGTCTACGAAAGTGTTAAAAATGTTTTTTTAACAAAGAATGAAATTATATGAAGTAATATCAAACAGTCTATCTGCTATAACACCTATCGTGTGTATATAATTAGTTTTATTATGTCATTTACATGTTTATAATATACCTACAGGAACTTTCACATATTATTGAAGCTGACTATATAATACCCTGAAGGGTATATAAATGTAATTTGAATATAAATTGTATGTTGTATATACGTAATAAAGGATATATATGAAACTGATCGCTAGAATTACTCTGTGTTAAAAAATAACCTTTGAAGCTACTTCATTTGATACTTCCGAAGTAATGAAGATAAGTTTATCGATAAAAAGTTTCATCAAATTCAAAAGTATTTGTAACATTATTTTTAGAGTGATTTTATTTGGCCGGTATTATCTAGGAACATTTGTCCGGATAACAGTTTTTCAATGTTCACGGTGCTAATTTTAAAAGTTCCAAAAGTTAGCCTTCGTTAAAAAAGTTTAAAATGTTATACGTAATTGTTTGGCAGTTTACATTCATTGGCCATTTTTTAATTATAAACTCTTTTTTTTTAATCGATCATTTACCATACTTAACCTTTTATGGTTATGTCAATTTAAAATTAATGACAATAAAGTAATTTATTGATTCAACTCATACGAACAAGGTCATAAATTAAAAATATTTTTTTATATTATCGAACATTCATACTTTTAACGTCATTTGTATTTATTGGTGATTTTTTGAAATGTTGACATTTTTGGCAATTTTTTAGTGTTTTTTTAAGCAAATTATTAATTATAACTAGGTAAATGTTAAATTTTGAGATTTTGTAAGAATCTTAAAGCTTCCAAATAAAGCTTTTACCATCGGATTTTTAAATTAAATAACAAACATGACAGTTATATTAATACACGTGAAATTACAAAGCCTTAACTCGAGAAGAAGCAATAAATCTGTCATTCAGTACCCAGAAAATTTATATTAGATCCCTGTATACTCCTACCTTTGATTTGCGTTGTTTCATATTATTCATTTTAATTTGTTTTGTTACCATGAAAGTACAATACGAGAAAATAGAATAGTCGAAAGATGTATTTTGAAAACGTAATAACAAGGTTCCTTTGATTCTTGTCGTTTATATGCCAGTTTATACATTTTTTTATTTTTACCTACGTAGCTTGAAATCATTGTTTTTTGTGATTATGCCTTATGAGAAATCAACATGTACATACAGTTGATTTAAAAATTATTTAAAGTACGATTTATTCTGATAATCCTTCATCGATTTTGTACCTGATTGTACAAGCACATATTAAATGCAAATACATCTGAATTTCTTCAGTTTTAATGTATGGATATTATTTTATTAATAATCAAACATTTACAGACGATACTTTATAAAGTCTATATTTAAACTAAAATAACATTATTATTTGGCAAACTCTCGCCAAAAACAGTAGCAGAGTGTGACTCAAACTAGCATGACTCGTAGTTTACTCTTGACGCACGTTTCGCTTCGCAACCGAAACATCTTCAGAAGCAACCAGCTCTAGTCATGTCGTTAGTGTAATTTTGTCGTAGAGCTAGAAGCGCATAAATATACTTCAGTTGTGAAGCGAAACGTGCATCAAGAGTAAATTGTGTGTCTTGCTTGATTGAGTCACATTCTGCTACTGTTTTTGGCGAAAGTTTGCAAAATAATTGAATTTTTTGTTTTCATGATCGAAATATTTCACACACAGCAATTCTAGCGCAGTTATAACTGTTTGAATCGTGATGTATCTAATTCACCATAAATGTTTTTGTGCCAAACTAATATTAACTTATTTATTATTAAAACAAAAGTTTTGGAATTTTGTAATAACAAAACTGGAGCTTTAATTACCTTTAGAATCCCGGAAGACCCGACACATTATTACTATTAATATAAAGTTTTCCTTTCCTCTCCTATGTTTGTACTACGGCGATCTAGCTATAAGACGGTCTTTCATTGTCAATAAATTTGGTATATAATCTATGTATATTATATGGGAAATAAGAATTATATTATGAACAGTTTTGTCCGATTCGTAAAACGACCATAGTAAGTTATAATTTGTTATAAATAATATATTACAATAAGAAATGTAGCTTATGGATAGGTATGTTCTTACATCAGTTTGGTGAATAAAAAACTACTGCCAGATAAAATTAAGTAGTTGAAATGTTTTACTGTAAAATACAAGAAAATTTGAAGTATTTTGTACTCAATTTCTTCATAAGTTAATATAAAATACTTGTATAATTTACTGCTAATTTATCATTAATAATAAATCATAAACGTTAATGATAAATCATTAACGTGGTATCATTAAGGCTTGAAAATTTTTTTCATTATGAATTGGTAATAAAAGAAATTGAACCAAAATATTCAATCATAAGGAGAATTGTAAATACTTATTGTGTATTGTACTTTTAGGATGCTGTTTTTCATTGGGGGGATTATTTTCAACCACGAGCTACTAGGAGTGAGGGTTCGATCGTGATTATGAATGGCGTATTAGAATAATTTTATTCAAATATATTTTATTCAAACAATTGTTTTTATAACACAAGTACATGTGTGATTATTTGAATAATATTAAAACATATTTTGCTGTTCGATGACGTCCTATAAAAATACTATGAAAGACACGCTAAAATGTAAATTATAATTTTAATTAAAAACTTGTTTGATTAAAATTACGTTCTATTTTAATTAAGAACATGTTTGATTAAAATTATATTTTATTGAAACTTCGGTCTTAGACTTTACTTGTAATAGATAGGGAATACAATTTTTAAATGTAAATAAAAATTTATTTATTGTTATATATTCCATAAATTTTTCTTCTTACATATTTCTCAATTAAAAATTGGTAAGAGGTTGGCATTATGCAATTGTGAAACAAAAACGCAAGTGCTTTTTTATCATGAAGCTAAAAGTACTAAATGGAGATGATACTCCTAATCTGTACACAACATTAAACATCTATCTCATTCTCATAGGGCCGGTTATCCCAATTTCATTAGTCCTGCTTGTTTTGATCTTTTTAAATCCGCAGAACTATCAGAAAGAGAGGTCGGCCAGTCAGATGAGTAAGCAATACTACATGTTGGGAACTGGTCTTTTATAGGAGTGTAATCTACAAATAGTAACTTTAGTCTCATGCTTTTATCATGTAACTATGTAGATATTAAATTCTTTAGACCGAGTAACGAGTATAATCAGAATCGATTGTAGCGAGAAATATACAAAATTCGTTTTTATTATAATCAAATTTATATGAATCTTATGAAGTGTGGACGGTTTTATGCGAAGAGTAGACGACGTTGGATTGTGGCTCAGCGGTTTTTTCAGCAAACAGGCTTGTGGAAATCAAATTGGGAATTCAATTATGTATCGCACCTGATTCATTTTATTGTTAATAAAAAGATTATGATCATTTAAATCTTGAGTTTAATCTTTAACTGTTCATGCCCATTTCCCTGATGGTATAAGCACCAGCGCCAAGCCAGTCGTATTAGGTCCCATGATGCGACAGGTGGTGAATAAATCGTCACTATATTCGTTATAGAATAAGACGGCTTTCTCGATGGTAAGAGACAATCGTAGCCTATATGGATAATATTTGTACAAACCTACCGGCTACTCGCTATCCGGATAGATTAGAATAAAATCTAATTAATATCAAAAATTCAAAGGTTTGTATGTTTGTTATTACTTTACGCAAAAACTACCAAACGGATTTGGATCAAACTTTACAGTAAGATAGCTTATACATCGGAATAACACATAAGTTACTTTTGACATTAAAAATAGGGTATGTATTTACGCATTAGGCAAAATTATAAATCGGAAAAAAATGTACGCTTTGATAACAAACGCGGTCGAGGCCGCAGGCGGAAACCTAGTATAAAATATTTTATTCTATTAGACCTTACAAGGGGTTCTTGTGACTCGTTTATATCATTCTAAAATTTACCACCGGATCGGAATGCGGATCGGAAAAAACTCACTGGGAAGCTCCACTGGGGTGAAAAACGAAACCCTATTACTAAGATTTCAGTGTTCGTTTGTTGGTCTGTCTGTCACCAGGCTGTATCTCATGAACCGCGATAGTTGAAAATTATTATAGTTACTAATTGAAGTAGAAATGTTCATAGTCGGTGTATTTCTGTTGCCGCTATAACAACAAATACTAAAAACATAATAAAATCCGTACTAATATTTATAAATGCGTAAGTAACTCTGTCTGTCTGTCTTTCTGTATGTTTTTTGTTGCGCTTTCACGCCTAAACTACTAAACCGATTTTGATGAAATAGAGATAGAGTAGACCTTAAGGAAGGACATAGGCTACTTTTTAACCGACTAAATTAAAAAGAGGGTATGTTTTTACGCGATTAGTATTATAAGTCGGAAAAATGTCTGCCCTTTGAAAGTTGTCTGTATTATTAAAATAATCCCCTTATTGTTTTTACCGTAACTACTTGCTGGAATTATATGTTGCCCGCATTCTCATCTGTAGGTATATTCATCCGCATATATTTGTCATTTTGCTTGTCGAGGGAAACCCTTTAATCAGTATCAGGATTATAAGTAGCTATAATAATTATAATGTCATTATCAATAATTATAATGTCATTATCCAGTCTCCTTGTCTCCACACACAACTTATAATATCGAATTTTATTTATTTTTATTTCAGTATATCTATAACTTTTGTTTGGTAAAAAAATAAGTTTAATTAAATAATAATATTTAAAAAAAATTATTATTATCAATGGTAATGATGACTTATGGTGATCTTAGTACTCTTGAAGTATATATAGCGAATATTTTGCCAATCGACTTATATGACGAGTCGCTTGTGTAAATAAGCTCACCGGGCTACTCTAAATAGAAACACGACAATGGCGTGAAATGGCGGTATGGGTAAAAATAAATCTTAGATAATGTAGGTCTAATGAGGGAAACGCGTAAGAAATAGTTGTACCAACCATAAAATAAAATGTGCACCTATTACATTTCTCTATCTGTACATATTTATTACACAATTAAAAACATTTTGTTCGCAACTGTACATACCGGCATGACAGTTATAGTAGTTTATACGCTGGGATAGAAGGTGGACCCTTCTACAAATGAATAATAATTTCTACTAACACGCATCTCATTAAGGCCGAGAAGTTTTGATACTATCACATTCACAAAGCGTTTCGACGACGGAGATGAGTGAACGTGAGATCGTACTACTTATATCCGAACATATTGCTACTCCACGTATTACAATCATATTTTGTGTGCATATTTTGCAGGTTTTGAACTTCATGTACATGTTAAGTAAAATACTCAATTTTAGTGGCATTTTGTGCAATATAATAAATATTTTTAATGCGAACGGGTAATCTTTCCTTTTTTTCGTGATTTTTTTGTATAGGAACACAAAGGCGGCCTTATCGCTAAATCAGCGGTCTCTTCCAAGCAACCTTATCGTATGAAACAAAAGTCAAAGAAATATTAATATAGAAAGATAATTAGTAGGTTGGAGAGAGACACAGCCTGCTTTTTTCAATACGATACATAATTTAGATGAGATAACTTTAATATGCGGGCATAATCAAAGGTAACATCTAGAGAAGGCTATTAATGTTTAAAAATAAAGCCTGCTATTTTTGATTTGTAGTCAAAATTGTTAAACAAAATAGCAGCTCATATTATGTGAAGACATTCGTCCGCCATTTATCACAATTACGATAGCTTTTTTTGTAAACGTACCGCTGTTTTATGTCTGCGCTAAATGAACTGTATATTTATGTGAATAGAGGTCATTTGTGTTGGATCAGCTTTTCTAAATAAATTTATGATTCGGATTTCATGAAAGAATGTTTGTATAAACATCGTGCATGAACATTTACGATGTATGACGTATTCTTGCAAAGTTCACGAGATTTGCCACAGTGATGAGCAAAATTAGTCTTGGTTACAGACAAGTGATACCAAGACCGAGACCAATACTATGTCTATACTACCAAAATAGAATCAACAAGTACAATATCAATATCAAGACCGATTATTCGAGACCGTGCTGTGATACAAGGAAGCAATATTGTTTTGACTATTTTTTTTCGATTTATAGACATTGAATTCAGGTTTAAAAATGTTTATCAATGAACACACAAAGTTAACATTTCTTTAAATGTTTGCTAAGTATTTCAGTATGATCAAGACCAAAACCATACGTATTTGAGCAAGCCCAAGTTTAACACTGAATAAGGAAGACCAAGGCTAAAATTGAATAACCCATATCAGGACAAAGACCAACCTATCTTTCTTCTCTTTCTTTCTCAATACTACTGAAACTTGATACTCTATACTATGACTAGTTTTGAGTTCTCAATTTCATATTTAATTTATTATATTTAAAAAAATAAAATAAATCATTTTAAGAAATATTATTCCATATCTCTTGTAGATATTAAACTGTGTTATAATGACATAGTTTAATCGTTAACGCTCAATCATTATCATTACGTAAGTCTGACATACTCCGTAATGTATTATGAATGAGCAGAGTATAAAACATCATTGCAAAAGTATAAAAGCTACCGCCGCTCACCCTAAGGGTATGTGGTTTCGAATTCTGTAGATGTATATGGACATTGAAATGATCAGAGCTACCTGGCGTTCAGAAAACTAATGACGTAAAAAAGTAATTATGATAACATTCGCAGAAACCAGTCTTTATCAAAAACGTATACTAATATGACAGCGGTGGTGATTCTGATATGCACCAACTAAACTTATTTCACGTTATCGCTACCTTCTTTAGAGTTGTACAAATTTTCATTATCTGAATAATTTGGCACAACGAAAATGCATTGTTTCCGTTGATTTTATTTCTAAAATTGTAAACTCCTGTGGCAACCCGCGATTCGTGACCGTCTCATCATGCGACCTAATATCGTTGGCTATCGTGGGTGCATATTATGTACCTACGTCTGTCTAACCTTTCGGAGATATGGGCGAAACGATATATTTTTTATTTTTTTTAATAAGATAATAAATAATTTAATAAGGGTATCAGAATTGGCACCATTACCATGTCCGATAATGTGCTTGCAGTAAAAAGTATCTTTCTTAGAAATTGATTAGATTAATTAATGTAATTTTAAGAGGTAGTCCTTAATGACAAGAATTGATTTCCATATATAAAAGTACCTTCACGCTTATTATCCCCGAAGTGGTAGGCAGAGAAGTGCTAGTATATCTATGACTCGTAAGTCCAGTAGATATATAGATTAGCCAAGGTACTAGGGTCCTGATGTGATAGATGGTAAGCCTATCGCCACTTTGAGCACTCATTTGGGCATCAGAAAAATCTGAAAAACATTTAAGAAAAGTTGCCCGACCTGGGAATTGAACCCGGGACCATATGTGGCTAACGGTCTTAACAAGCGACACCTGTACCGTTACACAACGGAAGCAATTTCCATATATTGTATTGTATTTGTAAGATTTTATTGGTTTAAAACATTTCAAGAAAGCAGTAAGGTGGTTGGTTGAATTAAATAATATGAAAGATGAAAGTAAAACATAGAGCTATAAATATTATATCTTATTCCAAAATTTGCTGATGATGAAGACTAAGTAAAAATTCATAGTCAAGCGAAAGACATGTTTGACCGCCTCGTTGGCCGAGTGGCTAGCGTACACGCCTAACCGCATCGACTAACCGCGAGGCTCGGGTTCGATTCCCGACGGGGACATGCATTTGTGAGATGAACATGGATGTTTGTATTTCCGGGTCTGGGTGTTCATTAAATTTATCCTGGTATTTATTTAAGTATTAATATCGTTGTC
>DVZL01006456.1:0-11352 GCA_018236625.1 Lasaia peninsularis | reverse complement strand
GAACCCGAGCCTCGCGGTTAGTCGATGCGGTTAGGCGTGTACGCTAGCCACTCGGCCAACGAGGCGGTCAAATAATAATAATACAATATTTTTAATATACTATATAGTGAAATTAATTAAGTGAAGTGTAATATAACTTCACTTAATTTCACTTCGTTGACAAGTTACTGTTCTCACTTCTCAGTGAACGGTGACATCACAAATAAGCACGCCAAAATGGCGGTGTTAACATTATGTTAGTGTGAAAATTTTTTTAGCTTATTTATCACTATTTTGTAAGTGATATATTTTTTCAGTTATACAATTACTTGATATTTATTTATTTATACCGGCGATTTCGAAAACGGCTCTAACGATGGTGAAATTTGGCACCTAAGGGTTTGAGGGGTAAAAAATTGATACCTACGTAGATAGGTCTATGTCATACGAAATTAACGACATCTATACAGCTTTGTTGGAAGCACTTGGTGTAAATAGTACTGACTCCGGTTTCGTAGACACCGTCGGATGGAATTTTTTTAAGTAGGCGTAAGACAATGACAGAAAAGAATTACCGAGCCAAGCTCGATCGTCCTGGTACTGAATTAAACGAAAGTCATAGCAATTATAAAAACTTAATTTATCTACAATTATAATAGTGATATAATAGAGCAAATTGTATTCGTTTTCCTTGAATAAATGACTTCAATTGGTCACTGTGACTTTTAGTCACTACAGATGTTTTAGGTGCGTAGCTGTCGTGCGATAGGGCTGTTGAACCTTATGTGCAAGTCTAGCAGCTACCCTACACTCAGTTAATGAAATAAAATGATTTATTTGCGGAATATGTATGTAAATGTTGTTACAAAAAAGTATTTCATAATACCAACATATTCTACCACAAAGTGGTGTGCGCAAATATAGGACAGTGTCAATAAATCCACATCAGTTGCTGCACTCTACCACCAGTGGTATTTTTGATGGTTATGGAGATAGATGGCAGATGGTCTAATGAACACCGGGTACCCGGACCAATACGGAGAAAATAGATGATATTTTTTGCATCCAATGAAATTATTTAATGTCTATGGTATATACGATGTTCGCAGTACACACTGGGCCAACATTCTGCACACACCAACTTGCCGCCAAGCTTCTACTTGTTAGTCCAACACCCGTGCTCAATTTGTATTGCTACCAAGACCGACCGACTGCATTTAAAAGAAAGTAATGTATACAACTCACCCGTAATGGCGTTACATCCATCCATTTTGTTTAAAGAAGTCTGTTCTACGCTGAAACAAACGTCTCTTCTGTAGTACATCACTCTTGTATTGGACAATTATATCGATTATTAATAAGAAATATTAAGAAAATATACTATAATTAAAAGTGATTATGTTTGAACGGAAATACTAGTCCAATTTGATAAATATAAGATATTATAAACCAGTGGTTCCTAACCTTTTCAATATCAATATTATAACCCTTATATTCTATGCAGAAAACTTAATCGACTCCGCTTTCAAAATATTATCATTAATCAAAACAATACAAGCAAATACCTATTTATTAATCATAAATTGCACCACAGTTTTGCAATTCTATCGTATTTATACGTTAAAATAGGTATGGACTAATAATACAATAAGGAATATACATGTTTTTTTTTAAACAATACTTCACAAGTAATTATATAACTTAAAAAAATATAATACTTGCAAAATAGTGATAAATAAGCTAAAAAAATTATCCAAACTATCATAATTTTCGGATGATTTAAACACCACCATTTTGGCGCACTTATTTGTGACGTCACCGTCCACTGATAAGTGAGAACAATATTTTGTCAACGAAGGGAACTTAAGTGAAGTGTTATTACACTTCACCTAATTAATTTCACTGTATATATTATAAATATTGTATTGTCCCTGTGTGCGAAAAATTTCATATTATACCCAAAGATGCAAAAATAAGGATATCAATTGACATGGCGTTGACATTGGACCGTGACGTCACATCATGGCGTCGCGTTTTCGAAATTTGCGAGGGAATTTCAAAAACACTATTTTTAAAGAATTACTTTATTAATAAAAACACTTGAATATTGACAAAAATATTAATTTGGGTATATTTCTTCAGCAATAAAGATTACACTTTATTTTTTTACATGCATATTCCCTATTGTAATATTGTGGGGCAGTGTTTTGTTACTTTTTTTTCATTTCACGATTCTGAAACTAGGTTCTTTGTTACCCCCATGAAATAGCTGAATTAGCCCTGCGGGGGTAATTACCCCCAGGTTAGGAACTCAGGTTATAAATATTCCACTTCGACTCGAAGGTTTAGGCACGGATAAAAGTATAGAGTAGTCCTAGTGTTAAATAAAAAAAATAAAAATTTAAGTATTATAGAAGTATTCATATTTTAGAGAAGCATAAATACTACACTACGTAATTTTCTCATTTATTACTATCATAAAATTTTTACCCTTCAGGTATTATTTGTATACTGCAAACAAGACAAGTCCTTCATTCAAATGGGGGCTACCACAGATGTTACAGCCGGGTTACTGTTCTATGGTTGCTCCGAAACGGAACACGACATTGTTATCGACTGAACAATAGGTAAGGCGATAGACAGACCCGGCCGAGTTACTACACAGCATTCTACCACTAGAAGTCTCATTGATAATAATATTTATTCTCGATTACGAGTTTATCTAGCAGGAGGCAGATAGTACATTCTACACAAGGGACCCGAACCAAGAAGTTTCATAATTGTATCCAAACCATACATATTAATGTGTCCAATAGGTTCATAAGCTTTACTTTTTAACCGGCTTGAAAAAAAGAGAAGGTTCTCAAGTTGTCGAAATCTTTTTTTATGTATGTTCACCGATTATTCGAAGACGCTTGAATTGATTTGGATAATACTTTTTTCGTTTGAAAGAGTGGTGGTCACATGTGGTCCCATGGTCACCATGTCAAAATGTGATGATGGTATTCTGGAGAAATTGAGGGAACTCTTCAAATTTAATAGATATACCCAAATCGGTATTTTACTTATCATAAACGACATGATGAACAAATTGAAGTCGGTTTTTACTTTTTTACTGTTTAAATTATTATACACTCTGTTTATTACAAGCAATACTAAAATCAACATAATAACAAATGACTTTCAGATAAATCTAACGACAAAGCGTGTCTGTTATTTCACACAGACACATGTGAATCAGCGGAATATTCTCTAGTTTTATATATTCAAAGCAAAGCAGCACGTAGAAAAGCATATTTCGTGTTGTACAAAAGCCGAGCCGTCAAGACGCCATCTACAGAGTAACTCAATTTTTTTTTAAATAAATAAATAAAATAAATATCGTGATGTCCGCGTCTCCGAAGGAGGTCCGTAGCCACGATATGCAATAAATAAATATTTTTGGACACAAATGGATCTAACCCCAAAGTAAGGAAATCATATGCTTGTATGGGTGTTAGTCAACCATACTTGCACCAGGATATGACCATTGGCTAGTCCCTCGGGCACAAATCAATTCACAGGCAACATTATGTTTTTCAGATAAACTGAAAAAAAACTCACAAAAAAAGTTGCCCTAATCGGAAATCGAACCCAGAATCAGTGCGTCAAAGCCGGCCACCGACTATGCTCGACCACAGAGACGATGAGGTGTTTTTTAACAATATAAAAAAGTGGTAATGTTAGTTTGGACTTTCGAAACTGCTGATTTGTTAAAATATATCCTATATTATATATTCAAAATGAACATGGGCAATATTTATACTGAAACACAGTCACTGAACACCGAAGTTGACAAAAAGAGTTCACAAGAGCTAAATAAAGAGAGAAATTTAAGAAAAAAATGCTCAAAATTAAATCCAAAAAAGTTTAGTTTTTTTTATTTTTTGTATAATATCAGAAACCAATTAATCCTTTTTATCTGGTTTTATTTTCAGCAATTAATTATTGTCAAACTAATTAGTGATTGTATTTTTTGGTTAACTTTTTATTATTTGTATAAAAATTGTTTTTTTCCTCCTTATTGTGTAAACAATATCCACTGGATAAAAGGTATTCTGACTGCGAAGTAGCCCTTAATCCTGGTTTGGAATAAGTACCAAGTAAGTACATGCCAAACCTGAATTGTCCGCTACTCATAAGAATTTGATTTCTCAAAGTTATTATTAAAAAGCGACATCTACTGTTACAATTAAAAACTAATCGATTATAAACTATTTATGTAAATGTACATTTTATATACAAAGTGAAAATGTTCTTATACCTACATAAGGTAAATTGCTATATATTTTACTGAGTAAATAGTTAATATTCTTGCTCTATAGCAAGTAGCAGTGTAGTATGGTGGGTTAGAATACTGTCCGGATTCTTGATAGCCTAATTTAAGTTTAAGATTTTAAGTTAAGAGCGTTCGTGGGTGGCGGTGATCACTTACCATCCCGTGACCTACTTGACCGTTTACCTATTCTTCTATAAAAAAAAACACACACACCGTGTCAAGGGACGACATAGAAGTATTAATATTGAATTTGCGTTTGCTCAAATGTATTTAGTACAATATAATATTTGTGCTTTAACGTAATTCACATTTCACTCGACAGCGCATAAAAACTCGAATTTTATATACAAAACTGTTTGATTAGCCTTTGTGAGTAGGTAATTTGCATGTTTAAATAAAACTGAATACGAGCGTCTTTGACCACATTGGTACATTACCGTACTATTGCAGCGACGGGTGTGAGTACATATGATAATTAAATTTAATAAATTTGTAGAATAAAAGTTTAAAAACATAGGCATATACACAACATATTGTTTGAGATTTAATATCTGTAGACAAATTTAATTTAATCCCAAAGTAAGCAAATTAAACGCTTCAATTACGATTGTTAGTCGACGACATAAATACGTATAAATGTATACATACATAAATAAATATAATAAACAGCCAGACCCAGAAATATAGAAATCTTTGTCTATTATACAAATGCCTGCCGCTGTTGGAAATCGAACTCCAACATCGCGGATACACGAGAGCATTTCGTGTGTTCGCTAACCACCACCGGCCATAATTACATATTGTGACTAAGTTATTGGTTGGGGCGATGTATAATTATATACATTTTTTACATTAAAAAAAAACACATTGCAGTGAATAAAAAAAACTACAAAAAAATTAGTAAGCTAAAAGTCTATTTGTCAATGAGTGCTATGCAAGTTTACGTGATATGTGTAGCCACAACCAAACTTACAATTTGTCTTTATCGCTACGAGACTCGCCGAATATCGGCCGGCTGAACGGTTTGGAAGACTGATGCTTGGCTAATAGAGGAAAAATAATAATTACTTGATAAATTACATAAATAGATATAATATTATAGTAGTTTTAGTAAGGAAGCCTTCACTTACAGAGGCTTTAGAAGGCCTTAAGAGTACGCTTTCCACCATTATTTTCCGTTAAAAGTCCATCGCCAAGAAATAAATAATCAACTGAATATCTAAATTTGAATGTGAAGAAAAATTCTTCAAATTCGTAATTCTACTTCATCGGATGCGAGTATATTTTGAGTGTCGTGGTATAGAAGACGTATTATAATAATTTTAAATCTTGTAAAAAATATTGTCACTCATAGAACATGGACGTATATCGGAGTTAATTAAAATATTTTTATGAAAAGATAATAATTAAGCGTTTTAATTTAATAAGTTTATTTAATGAGACGTCCTAAAGTTTTATTTTGCCTGTAAAAAATATTAATTTGCACATACTTATTTTTAATTTTCACTTTTATATGACGACTAGAAAAAAATTAACATTAAGTTAATTTCAATGCGTATTTTTAATAATTAATAGCTAATTTAATATATAGCAACATTTTAGGTATGCTTATGTTCAACCGTAAACAACAAACATATTATATAATTTCATTAAATGAAATTAATTTTTCTTTGATAATACTGAAAAATATTATTACAAAACGTATTTGATTGTTGAAAGAGCACTCTTAAGGTTGATGAAATACCTTAACATTTATGTTTGCTTATAGGTGGCGCATATAACTTAATATACGATCTACTTGCTTTATGTTGGAATTTATTTTAATATTAATATAAATACACATATAAATATTAAAATAAACTTTATGAACACAAACAACCTATTACAGATATTGTTTTTACTAGGAATCGAACCCAAATACGCTTAAGTCTCTATAGTAGTACTTCAGAATACATATTGTTCAGTTAAAATCAGATACTTTAAGTAAATGCTAATATAATTGCTTATCATAATTTCCTAACAATTGTGCAAATCTTAAAATGTTTAATATCCAAAACTATTCAAAAAGTCTTTGATATATCTCATAATTTTTGATAAAAAAAATGTTAGTAATATATCTGTCATGATAATAATATTAAATATCATATTGAGTACAATTTGAAAATATTTCCTTACCATTTGTTTTGACACCTCCATATGAATTACAATTAGCGGTCTCTTGTGAATTCTGAAAAATGTTAATGAAAAAATTTATATTTTCAGTATCGAGAGGCAAACAATGTATTTCTTGATGGTCATATATCACATACAGACACTGCATTCAAAGTAGGAATATCATAGTAGCAAACACTGATTTTATTCTGTCAGGAACTGTTAAATAAAAGTTATTTGCCTTATAAGAATTTTCAAATTAACACAATTCATTTATGTTTTTTACAGTATCTATAAACCATTATTATTTTCTCATAGATAGCAAGATTTAGTTTAATTGTCACTAGCAGAATGACCAAACTAGATGCTAGAATTTTACAAAAACCCAGTTATTCGTACTACAGCCTATCTTATTTCTGCCATCATAACATTTGTATCATTTTTCGTCATTCATAAATCCACCGGTTGTTTGTCTTCTAAATTCCATAAGAATATATCAATGAGACCACATTCACCTGGTTTAGTTTTTTTATAGGATAAGACAGCAAACGACAAGACCACTCCCCTGAAGGTAAGAGATAACTATGGCCTATAGACACCATAGATGGTGTGCCTGCTCTGTGGCCGGGTTGCTAGGCTTGATGTTCAAGTGTATCAGCTGCAGCACAGCACTTTAACCCCAGTGGTTTTGTTGGAGGAGACCCAATTAACCTATACTCTAGTTGGCGTATATTATTTTTATTTTAAATAAAATAAGTTTATGAGAATACTCACTTCCATTTCTCGTATATTTCTCATAAGAGTTTTGATATCCTCATTTGTAGCTACATCCTTCTGTTCCGGTTTTCTAAACTCTTTACTAGAACTAATTTTAGGTTTCACATTATTTACTTTCTTATTATTTATAACCTCTTCCATCTGTTTCTGAAATAACGATAAGAACAAATTTAGTATAATTAGATAGATACAATACAATGTTTCATTTTAGAGATATACCTATGTACTAGTAGTTATTAAGCAGGTCGAGGCTACCGATTATAATGTTAGATAATAATTATGATAAAAAAATAAAACATTGTGAAGAAACCCAGAATTTGCGCCAGATATGGCGACGGACTAGACACCATCATGGTAACTAATATCGACATACTTGTGCTACTAATTCGGTAGTCCAAAACGCGTACCACTAGGTCACCAAGGCTCTAAAGTACTTTGTCAGAGCTCTAAACTGTTTCTACTACAATTTAGTAATTATATGAAACTGAAATATATATTAAAAATAGCATTTGGTATTGTGTTATACAAATCAATTTAAAATTTTCAGTTTCTTCAATTATACCAAACGATGACATGAAATAAATAATATCTAATAAATATAAAAATAAATGTTTGTCTGTATGTCATCAATGTACTCAAAAACTATTGGTTATTGTGAAAATTGGTATATACATCAATGTCACTCTCCACCAGGTGGTGGTGCAAAGTTTAGTTGTTGGCGTAGCAACGCGCGCAGGGTACGACTAGTAGTTATATAAATTACTCTTTTGGCAATAAATTATCTACAAAAAAATATTTAAACAAACACAAGTCAGTGCTAGAGTTGGGTGTGTCAGAGACAGCATGAATGTAAGATAAATGCGGTCAAAATGCGTGCGTTCCATAACGTTTATAGGGTAAAACTCATGGACCATAGCATAATAGTGAGATTAGAGAAGAGTAGGGTTGAAAAAAATTTGGTTTTCATAACCCTATAAGGGCTGTATGAAGTACACGGAGACAGCTAGTTAGTGTTATACTTAGCTAAGTAAATTTGTATAGACAGGTATGTCTTTGTTATGAGGTGAATGGGGCACTGTGAAGTGAATGACATGAAGCAAATGTGTCACATACCATGGTCTTCATCACTGCATGTAGGTGTTATAATTCTCAGCAATAGAAATTTGCTTAAGCTAATATATATTTTTTTATATTCATTATAAAGACGGATTGGAATTCACTGCATGCATTAAAGCACTTTTATGACTTTAAAATATATTAAATCAGCATAATATGATCAGTTTATACTTTTTCTGATTACATTATTTTATGACAAACGCAATTCAATAGTTCATGGTCACAATATACTTATAAAGAGATACAGCGTTTCTAATATTATATAATCTATGTATAGATAAATTACCTCAATATCCCGAGGATTCCTTATTAGCGTATCAGTATCACTCTTCACTGCATCCTTTTCAGGTTTCCTACACTCCTTATCGGAACTAACTTTAGGTTTAACATTGTTCACTTTTTTATGATTCACAACACTCAGTTTGTCCTTCGAAGGCACTGTTTCACTTTTCTCACTCTTATTGTCACTTTTAGCAGGATGTTGGTCTTCTATGACCTCCACATCACTGCTACTATCATCAACAG
Organism: Lasaia peninsularis; assembly: GCA_018236625.1. Lineage (NCBI taxonomy): Eukaryota > Metazoa > Arthropoda > Insecta > Lepidoptera > Riodinidae > Lasaia > Lasaia peninsularis. The sequence continues at coordinate 2,486 of DVZL01006456.1, read as the reverse complement.
CTAAGGGCTCTTGAGCATTGATGTCAGCTAAAGGATCAACATCAGAAACTATGACCACATCTTTTTTCTTTTTAACTTCAGGTGGTCGATCTGGCTTTGCAAAAGTTGGTGAATGATGTACAGGGACTAAACCAGGTCTAGGTATATCCTTCTCAGCTATTTTCATACTTTCTATCTGTTTGTGAGTTAATTCGTCCGATTTTGGACTAGGCGTTTCTTTTTTATTGTGATGACTCGTATCTATGTGTAATGGAGAATCAACTCTCTTCTCTTTGGGATTAGAGTGATTCTTCTCTGGTTTTTTATGTTTCTCCTTCTCTTTCTTCTGTACCATTTCATTTAACGCTGCCGGTGATTTAACCCTTAGTAATGGCTCTTTGCTTTTATCACTTGCTACTGTATTTTTCTTTTCTGTTTTCTGATTGACAACTGGTGTTATTGTTATGCTGCCTATATTGTTAGGAGGAATGTACAAATCGTCTTTTTTTATTTCCTTTTTTGTATCCTCTTTTTCTATAACTAAGTCTTTCCCAAGTGTATAAGAATTGACGATTGAGCCATAAACTGAATTTGATTCGTACTTTGTGTCTTTCTCTTCTATTTTTTTCTCCGATTGTTTAAGTGATGTAGTGACTGTGAGGGAGCTGGGGAAGGTTATCGGTTCTGTGAACTGTGGGTTGGCTGTTGGTGTTGGTTGTGATGTCGAGCCAACCCGTTGTCTCTTCAGGTCGGAGGCCTTTACTTCTTTGTTTAAACTGGAAAGAGATACAAATAGGTTAATAAATGCTCATATAATAGTTGTAAATAAGATATGTTATTAATTGTAATAAATAAATAATATGTAAGAATAGACCATAAAGAGTATTCAGCAATTACATTATATTATGATCACGAAAGTGCGCCTTGGTGTGTTACTTTCATCCATCAACAACCCCTTCTCATGTTTACTAGTTTACCTATAAAATTTTATCAAACTTGATTTAAATATTTGTGAAAAGTGGATTAAATTATAACAAGTTTTTTTTTCTGGCGTAAAGTATATTTTACATGTTTGTATTGTAATATAAAACGAAATTGTAAATCAGGCTTTTTTTTCTTTTTTACGCATCGTTTTTAGCCATATTATTATCTTTACTCTCTCACCACTCACTCATTCATTATCCAATTTTTACCAATTCTAAATTTATAAAAAGCCGGCCCGGTTTCAAACGGTTAGTTCGTAGTTGACACGACAGCGGCGCCATTGCATTTTAAAATCATACATGAAACCATCGAAATATCCGTACAAAATTTCAACCCAATCGGTTCAGCCGTTTAGAAGTTACGTGAAACAGATAATTCTTACCACCCGTTCTCCCATTACCCGTTTTCCCGTGGGAATGAAGCATTTTCCCGCAGTAAAAAGTAGCCTATGTTTATCAGGGATAATGTCGGCTTCTAAGATCAAAGAAATTTTGAAATCGGTCCAGTAGTTTCCGAGACTATTCAATACAAATAAACAATCAAATCTTTCCTGTTTATGATATTAGTATAGATAAAATACTTAAACTTTAATACCTGTTATCTATTTAACTCATAAGCTTCTTTTTAACTGTCACTAAGGAATATGCATGTTTTTTTTATTTTTTTAAACAATACTTTTAATAATTATATAAATGAAAAAAATATAAAACTTCTAAATTAGTTATAAATAAGAGGAAAAAATAGTAATCCAAACTATCATTTGGCCACCGCCATTTTAGCGTGCTTATTTGTGACGTCACCGTCCACTGAGAAGTGAGAATAATAATTTGTCAACAAAGTCAAATTAAGTGAAGTTTTGTTATACATACTTCAATTTATTAATTTCACTATATATGTTATGAATATTGTATTGTGCGAAAATTGTATATTATGCCCAAAGATACAAAAATAAGGATATCAATTGACATGGCGTTAACAATGGCTCGAGACTTTGAAATTTGCGAGGGAATTTACAAAAAACTACTTTTAAAGAATTAATTTTATTAATAAAAAGTTGAATATTGGCAGACATACTTATGTGAATATATATATATACCTTCAGCAATAAAGATTACACGTTATATATTTGGGCCATATCTAAATCACATGCATAGTTCCTATTCGTAGACGTCCTCGTACACTGTACGCGTGTAGTGTGTACTCACTCGGCCTGCCGCAGCAGCGTGGGCATTCTGACGAAGCCGGAGGGGAAGAGCGGCAACGCGCGCGTGTGCAGCAGCGCGGCGGCGGCGGCGGGCGCGGGCGCCAGCCGCGCGAGCGCCGCCAGCAGCGACCGCGACCGCGAGCACCACGGGAACCGCCGCTTGGGCAGCCGCCGCTCGCGCTCGCCGCCCGCCGCCCCCGCCGCCCCCGATACATACTTCTTCCTGAGGAAACCATCTTATGTACACTTCGTGCAAAACTCAAATGCGCCTCTGAAGTAGCTGCGCAGAACTTAGTTTTAAGGTATCGGCGGGGATATG
>DVZL01006455.1:0-11353 GCA_018236625.1 Lasaia peninsularis | reverse complement strand
GTTGGGATATTTACCGTATTCATACCATTTGCCTTGACCGAACTGTAATTATAAATGAAGCTGTAACCGTATGTACTTTTTAGGAATAATTATGTGACGACCCCATCGCATGCTAATGGCACAGTAAATTAGATGAGATTAATAATAATAATAACAACATGTATTGCCATAAAAACCAACTTATAGACTAAACGAATATGATATCGAAGTAGAAAAATGTATACTTAATAATTAATTTAAATCATGAGAATCATCTGAATACATTTCGATTAGAATAAGAATAAAAAAACTAAATAAAAGATATATTATATTAAGATGGACAAAAAATTCTGATTGTGTCCGATTGCCCTAAATATATTTAACATCTGTACGGTTTTAAAATATTCTCTTTTGATAAATGATGGTTATAATAGTAATTTTCGATATATACAAATTTTAAGTGTTCTATCACTACTTGGACTGAATAACTTCGACATACGGGCATAGCCAGAGGTAATTAGAGAACTCAGAAAATGAAACGAAGCTTAAGAATTGGTGGTATTAGTGGGGTTCAAAGCCGGACTACTGAAAAGAAAATCCAAGTCGCGTATCAATAGGTCACCGAGGCTCTAAAAATATAAAATAACTTACAGTTTCAAATTGGAAGTCGTTGACTGTCTTTACAGCGGGGCACGGCCCACTGACATAGACATTAGCTGCCGCTGAAGCCACGAGGACGAGGAGGACACACAAGTACATGTTGGTGGGCGGCTCGACTGGAACGTTATCGTCATGTGCAGCCAGACCGTTTATATACTTATTTCCGTATGTCAAAGGTCAAGAAGAAATGACCGCGTAAACATTATAACGTTTATTATCTTTTATATTTTATTGTTTTTTATGCAGCAGGTCACCATTTAAGGTTCCGTAGCCAAATGACTACAAAACGAAACTTTTGATTCGTCGTGTCCAGTTTTCTATTGTTTATTCAGTAAGGGGGGATTAATTATTATCTTTTTTTTTAAAACCTATTCGTGTAGATCGAAAGTGTCGATAAAAAATTATGAATATCTTGCTACTACGGAACCTTTAATAACTTTTAAAGCTGATAAGATGGAAATCTCACTCACTTGTAAGCCATAACTTTTAGAAGAGCTCGATGTGTTCTTTCCAGGAGCACAAACCTAGTTTTTGCAGAGCCACGCAATGTTATGCAATAAGACGATATAGATTATGTGAACATATTATATTCATAATACAAAACCATGTAGTGTTATCCGTATCAGTGCGAATGTTATCCGTAATAAAATTACACTCATGAGCTTGTATTAGGAAACTATTATTAGGTTGAGAATTAAAGCGAAGTGAAAAAGTTAAGTAAGAAGATTATAGGAGAGCCAAGTCTTAACCGCATGCAGTGCTGATTCAGCCTTTAAACGGGTATTAGACCAATCCCGCCTATGTACAAAAGTTGCAGTGTCGTCGACATATGTAAAGATCTGACAGTTAACTTGTAGCAGTAGGCACAACTCGTTTGTATAAATTAAAAATAGAGTAGTTCTAAGAACACTACCCTTAGGAACTCCGTATGAGATAGGTTCAGTAGTAATTAGAAGTTGGTAAACTACATACTTCTTATACGTAAGATTACTTTTTAATAAATTAAAGACTACACATTGTATGCCAATTTGTTGTTATTTTTTAAAAGAATAGGAACAGAAACAATGTCAAAAACTTTGGACAAATCTAAAAGTAATTATAAGTAACCGTGTAAAAAAAAAGAATATGATAATCTCAAGTACTAACTCCATTGTGCTGAGTTTACGATACCGATTTTTCATAAAATTAAAAAAGTATGACATCGAATAAATTTTATTTTTATGCTCGCATTTTACGCACTTGCTTTTTGCTAACGAACATAAAGATAATATTTACATCATGTATTTCCTCCATCTAGTGGCTTATGTCTGCACTAAATTGGACTTCAGTTTTTAGTGTATTCAATTTACCTAATGGGATCATTTGGTATTTGTCTAAGCCTCAAAATGTGCATTGTCCCCATGCCTCATACATCTTATTAAACCAAGCGTGATTTAGATTTTTAATGTAATCTTTGAGGAACTGTTTTATTTACAGGAGTGTGATTGAAAATAGCAGAAGTGATAATTTTTTTAATATGTGAAATATGTGAAAAATGTGTATAATATGTGAAATTTGATTGAGGATTTGTACTAAACTTCATTTTCTTAAATTGTAATATTTTTCCAAATATAATATACTACATAATATACTAAATTAAATATTTCGTCATATACCTTAAAATTATTAAGTATCGATTTTTTAATTTTACCACTTTCCCGTGCTCGAGATGTTTTTTTTTATTGTAAACTAACACAAAAATCCATCTTCGTTCTTACTAATTAACGCCATCTTTTGAATTGTTTTAACATCACTATGAACTTTGCGCTAAAGCTTCACTTCAACCATTTATAATTTTAAAAAAATAAGTTAAAAGGCAAAAAAGGCTTTTTAGAAAAAATATTTTATTGCTTTTCGTGTTGCTCTCAATGAGCTCTTTCTTTTGATAATTATATTGTAGAAGTGCTTTAAAAACAACTGTTCCGCGATCTTGGTATTTAGAGATATTTCATTGCTATACTTATTTATATTTATATTAAAGTTATAAATAGAGATAGCAGCCCCGACGATTTTGGTTTCAGTTTTTATGAAGTTCATAGGGTCAAACAAATTGTTAGAGTCGGAGAATTTTTTTTTATTTTCCCGTCGTCGGAATTGTCGTTGTCGTGGGTTTTTATAAATTTTTCAATTTTGCTGTTATTCTATACTTTTTATAGAGCACAGCACATAAAATGTACATGCATAAAAAATACGCATTATACTGCGGCGCCTCCTAGCGATTTGCCACCGTAAAACATGTTTGAGATATTTCGCAAATCAATCACTGATTCGGACTTGATGTTGTTGCAGCACCACCTAGTGAATCATTGTCACAACACTTATTTGGAAATCTGGTTGATTAGTAAAAACAACCACATGACAACTATATGTAAAACAAATCAGCAGTAATATTTGGCTCAATTAAATATTTACTGCAGTGCCCTCTGGTGAGTTAGTAAGAACATCCACAAATCACAACTCATAACCAAAAAACGCATCCAAAACGAATTAGTCATTTTAAAGTTGAACGGCGAAATTTGTTTTTACAAAAAACATTATTGCAGCATCCCTGGTGAGTTATCACCGTAACATATATCTAAAAACATTCACCAATAAACTTCTAACCCATTACTGAAAACCGAATAAAATATAGTTTTTGAGATTGGTGTCAACATTGATTTTACAAAGAAACGTTTACTGCAGCACCCCCTGGTGAGTTGTCATCGTAACACCCTTAAAAACACGCACCAGTTAAATACAATGCCATAATTAAAAAATCTTGATTTGAAGTTTGAAGATAAACGGCGTCATTGTTTCGTACAAAAAACAACACTGTAGCGCCCCCTTGCGAGTTGTCAGCGTAACACTTAATTAAAAATCGACCTAATGCATGGATTAAATCAAAGCCATAACTGAAAACCTCATTCAAAATGGATTCGAAGTTTTGAAGGCAAAAACGTTATTGCAGCGCCCCTTGGTGAGTTATTACTGTAAAACCGTGAGGGTTTTCACCGATCAATTCTAAACCCATCACTGACAACAGAATTAAATTTAGATTATTAGTTTTGGAGATAGGTCGCAACATTGGATTCACAAAGAAACGTTTACTGCAGTGCCCTCTACCTAAAAACATGCACCAACCAAAACCACACTCATTACTGAAAACGACATCAAAATCGGTTTAGTATTTGTCTAGTAGGGTCTTTTGTCACCAACACCGTGACATTGACTAGGTGGTAGTCTTGCAACGACTCGCCCGGATTGGTACCACTACCTTACCTATTCCTGCCACAATAGCGTTAGTGCTCGTCATTGTCGTGTTCTGATTTGGAGGGTAGGGTAGCCGGTAAACTTACTCACGCAAAGGGCTTACCATCCCAGCCTCAACACACCATTTCCATCTTTGGTGTCTATAAGCGACGTGTATTTCTTACCATCAGTAAATCCGTCTGCTTGTTTGCCTTCCAATATTAAAAAATAGTGTCATCAAAACTATTCCATACAAATATCAATATAATAAGGGTGGTAGGGTGCTTTGCAGCAACTCGCCCGGGTAAGGATCCACCGCCTTATTTGTTCCTGCCGCCATAATGGCATTGTCGTGTTCCGGTCCGGAGGGTAAGGTAGCCAGAAGAAAGGTAGAAGGTAAGGTAAGACTTACACACTAGGCCCAACACATCGGAGACAGGACAGCGACGCACCTACAACAGCTATGGTATCTATAGGCCACGGTTGTCTCTTACTATCAGGAGACGCGTGAGCTTGTTCGCTTCCTTATTTTGAAAGTTATCTATGCTATTTAAATAATTTATGCAGGCGAAGCCGCGGGCTGAAAGCTAGTAACTTAAAATTGAATATTATTTTTGAAGTAGCCGACCGATTTACCTTTTTACAACATCATCAGGGCTAAAAGATATATGCCATAAGAAAATTTCCTGTAGGCACTTAGTATTTTTTCAACAGAACCAATGAGATGATTTCATACAAAGTGAATTGTATACAACTTTGCGTAGGCTAAGCGGTTTTCCTTTTTAAAACGTTATTCTTGTCGGTAAAGACCGGTAAAGACCCTCAGAGCTCGTTTCTATCGGAAAGCCCAGCCCTAAAGCAGTTTGAAAATCCGAATCTCCCAAAGTTTACGACTGCGCAGGCCTGTTTATCTTTTCAATAAGTAAATCGTAAGCTCTGTAACTTTAGGTGATTCTTTTTTACTGTCGTGAACGGTGGCCTTATGAAGTAGTAAAATGGAATTAGAATTGAGCCCAAATAGTGATGTCCAACATCTTTGCTTAAGAATTATCGATACCTACCAGATTTTGTGTCAATTTGTAAGTCCAAAGTTTAAATTCACTTTAAGTATAGATTTATATACATATATTGGCTTAGATATAAAGGTCTACTACAGAGAATACTTTGGCATTTACTTTAGTACTACAAAGTCACTTCCGCCTGTCTTTCTGTCCCTATGTTTGCCTAAATCTTTAAAACTGCACAACCAATATCGATGCGGTTTCTTTTAATAGATAGAAAAACGAAAAAGGTTTACGAGAAAGGTTTTCATGTATTAGTACTACATGTATGATATACTTAGTAGATAAACACTGATATTTTTGAGATAAATATTTTGTTACTACATTTTATTGTTAGATATTATCTCCAAGTGTAAATACTTAGATAAAAATATCGATATTTTTAATCGATATACTTAGTGTATTTTCCCGTCAAATCCTCACGAGGGGAGAATACCTATAATGGTGTCGCAACTGTTATATTCACGTGTATAATGTCGTCATCAGGCGCGTTTGCGACGAAATTGCTTATATTAAACTTGTTATAAAACTGTTATACATAATGTACCTACATTATTAAAAGAATACGTCGTTAGAAGAAGGTGCTTTAAGTTAACATCTGTCAGGGGCCACCTTTATTTTTCTACTGATAAAAAAGTACCTACACCTTTTGCTGCTCACCTTTATGTGATTGTCATCAACAGACAAAGTGATTCAAGAAAAAAAATTGTATAATATCAGTTCTTTATAACATTATATTAAAAAGAATTGCTGGTTTAAAATAATATTTATTATTTATATGTAAATTTTGTGTACTTTATGTTTATATTGGACGTATACCTATATGTCTAGACCTAGATAGGAATGCCTAGAAAGACACTGTTGGTGATGTCTCCATTTATAAATTACTAGCTGATCCGGCGACTTTCGTACCGCCTAACAGTCAATGCATGTCGTGTTACCTTTTAGCTGAACTAATTTAGGCTTTGATGAATATAATACAATGTTATAAAATAAATATTAACTAATATGGATAGATATATAAAAGTATTTTATTACGATAACACATATAGAAAGAGAATAATAATAATAAAAAATACAATAATAATTTTTCGTTACCCTATAGAATAATTAATAAATCTTGGATATCGTTTTCGGAAATAGAAACTTTATTTCACATAATAAACTTCTGAACGCACGCTTAAATGTCACACATTTGTCATTATTTCTGTACGGACACAAATATTTGAACAACTTCTATGTGACTGCTTAATATATTATGCACTACAACCTTTTTAACTGATTTAAAAAAATACAGACAATGCACAAATGTCAATCATTCTATTTGACAGTCCGATGGACAAAAAAATATGTCTGACATAATATGTAGGTACCTATTGTATTAACCATTTATCGAAAATAATTCATTTTTCATAATTGTTTATTCATCTAGTTTTCAATGTCTTTAAGATATACTCTGCTATTCCGGGCGGTGACAAATCCAACGATTCAAAAACCATGAAAATTGGTTCAGCAGATCTCGAGTCATAGGTGTTGTATTTGTAACAAACCCGCCTTTGTTTTATATTAGTAGGTAATATTTTATGTCATGTTATAGCCCGAGATCCGGCTGCAGAATTGTGTAGTTAAAACACATGCTACATGCTTAAAACCACATTTTTACGTAGGTATATTTAAAATCATAAGAATAAATATCTATCAGGTTGCGAATCAAAATTTGGCCGCTATTATTTTTAATGAAATTATTTTTAATTTATTTTTCGAGAAAAAAAAATAATTTATTAGGTTTTAAAATAAATTATCGTTCATTTCACGACAATAGGTATAAAGACTTAGAAAAATCGTAGCTGCCGTTGCGCACTTGGTTGATTCCGATATATTTGTACCGCCATAACGTATGATGATCTTTTACATATATATCAAATTAAAACTATTTTTTTTTCTCACTGTTATATTATACGGTTGCCTAATTAAATCTGACCGCAAGTAAGGATTATTGGCATTAAAATACTAGCGGCCACATTTTGTTTCACAAATTGGTAGATAGATAATATGTATTCTCCTTATCTTAAATACTATAACTAAAAATATGGTATACTCGATAACTACATAATTTTGAAGTTGGATCTTAGACAATTACAAACAATATATTATGTAATATTATAATAACTCAGACACATATTACGTCATAATATTATATAAAATTTAGGTACCTACTAGAAATCATAAACATGTCGCAAATAACAAAGTAAATAACTGTACTAACTACTAAGTGCCGGTGCAGCCGCGTTTAGAGAACAGTTGATGAAATAATGCGGTGAAAAAACTCGTTCTCTAGCCGACGGCGACCCAATCGATATCTAGCTTGGAATTTAAAAGTGGCCGGCCGAGCGGCCACAGTTGGACGGAGCGTCTGCGCTCTTGCTTTGTCACGTGTCTCCATGACTGCACCGCTCTTTCACGAACACACACGCTAGGTGTGAGCGAGACGACCACGTTTGCTCGTTTGCTTCTCGCTGCGCGTGTCTGTTTGCCATTATGCGCGTTGCCGTGTTTGTTCCCCGCTGTCGAAGCGAGGTGACGTGCGTAATATATATTTTGAAACTATTTAGGGTTTCTTTATTCGTCAATCGTTAAATGTTTGGGTAAATTAAAACTGTGAAGAGAAATTTTGTTTCTTATAAACTTTTCAAGGTTAAGATCAAGGTATGGAAAAAAAAGATCGAATGGAAAACGAGAAGCGTCAAAGAATAAGCATGCCACAGATGGTTGTGTGTGGTGAAGGTATAGAAACGCCGCCGAAAATAACCAAACTGAGTGACGTAGGAGCTTTGGTGGATTCGAGTCAAGCCGATGACCGGAAGTTAATTAAATTGGTGCGCGAGAGGAGACTGTTATATGCGCGGAACAATATGCCAGTAGCTAGTTATTACACACAAGTCAAAAATTTATGGAATGATGTCGCAATGGAAATGGGATGGAGTGGTATCGTATTATCTTATATATTTTTTATTTTATTATCAAGAATGCAATATGCTTGTACGCAGTCTTATTCCATAAAATCAGCACAGCTTTAGCTTTTTCTTAGAAATAATGACTTAAATATAGAATAAATATGATCTTTTGCCTGTACGATTATGATTTATTATAAATTTATGTCATCATAAAGAAATAATTTTTTATTGTTAAGTTTTGGTATAAATGGTGTAGTAACTGGTAAACTTAAAGTAGTTGCGTGGTACTGCCACTAGATTTTCTAATTTTTTTGACTGTATTTAATTCAAACTTCATTAAAAGAGTGATCAATATGTTAAATCAGCTAATAAACTATACTCTGTTATAGTATTGGAAAATGTAAATCCAAGTATCAGGATTATCAGAATGTCCTGACATTTTAATAAAAAGACAAACATAAAAAAATTTAAATGTATTGTGTCATTTTTCGCACTTCATTGAATGTGTTAAATATTTTTTTTTATATTTTAGTGGCTGATGTAAGAAGAAAGTGGTCTCATATCAGAAATTCATATTCGCGACATCTAAGGAATGAAATGCATGGAGCGTGTACTAGTAAAGGACGTATGGTTTCCCGATGGTATCTTGCAGACGAACTTGAATTTCTACGTGAACATATGGCAACAGATATGTATGTCAATATTAATTTGTTTTATTTGGATCTAAATAGAAGTCAATCTAATTATTATTATTTTCAGGAGACCTTCACCTTTCCCATCTTATGCTCCTTCGTTCTTAGAAATGGATCTAAGTGAGTCTTCTAACCCAGAAACAGTTGATGTTAAACCGTTTATTAATAGTCCATGGTTTGCAATGAGCACGTTAGCAGATGCTAAATTAGAACCTAAAACTCCTTCAATAAATAATGAAGATAGTTCAAATTCATTTGCATTTGCACCTGATGAAAATTCATCTTATTTTCAATTTTTCCGTGGTATTTATAATGATTATCAAGAACTTTCTTCCAAAAATCAAAGATATTTTAAGAGAAAATGCTTAGAATTATTACATAAACTACTTGATGAGGAAGAATCCGGACAATCTGCATCTGCGTTTATATACAATCAAAATGATGCCCTAAATTTATCTAACTCTGGTCACATAAGTGATGATGAAAAGGATGTTAAACATAATGACGAAGGTTACTCTATACTACCAAATAATCCATGAAATATAAATCATGGTTAACATTACTGTGGTTTATCAAAAATTAGTACTGAATTTGTAATATTAGCAATGTCATTAACTTTATGTTAAACAAATATGAAGAAGACAAAATATTTCAGTGATTAAATCTTATTTTACCTATTTGGATGGTCTGATTTTTCTTGTTCTATGACTTGTGTTCTTTGCGTTTTGTTATTGCTTGTATGACTATATAACTTTCTCTTATCTAAAACTGATATCATGTTACATACTTAAACAAAAATACACATTTTTAATATTATTTTGTTTTCATTCTGAGCTACATAAATTGTATGTCCTTTTTCGCATTATTAATTAACTGGACGTTTGCAATAACGAGACGTAAGGTGACAAATGACAATTGACATATTGGGTTGACAGCGACCTGTTCTGTTAACCTAAAAATGTATAAATACTGAACAAAGAATATTATAGTGGAGTAATTTAGTTACAAATCATGATTTAATGCATATTTTTTAGCCAAGAAAATTTAAATATTACACTACATTGGTTACTTATTTTATAAGATCAGAAAAAATTGCAATGTTGTAATTTAACGCTATTAAACCATGAAAATACATGAAAACATATGGTTGTTACAAATATTCTCAAAAAACAAAGCTTACATAATTCATGTATTGATATTTTTCCATAGTACTGAAGTTCAGTGCAAAAGTGGTGAAAAATACGTAGGTACTAAATTCTTTCTAAGTACAAGTTATTATGCTTTATTATGAACAGACTTAGCTAAAATTTTATCTTTTTCGAACAGAGGTGTTCCTGACTCCGTCGCATGTTAATGAAATAGTGCTGGTTAGGTAACTTCCGAATTATTCCACTTGAACTTTAACTTGAACCAGTGTCAAATCTAGATGGTGTGAACGTAATCATTACACTGTGTCTGGATGACAGTTGTTTAATGGTATTTTCTATAGTTACTACCTATATCTATGATCTTTTCCTATTACAATCGTTGTTTAGCTCTACTGTGAATGAGAGGGGGGTGAGTAAGTCACTGGTGATGACATATTTAAATTCCCACAAGGTACATATATATATCATCATCCTCCTGCTACCAGTATCATATTTCTTCACTATTTATATCAGATCCTTCAATCTGCTGATTCTCTGATTTTTATAATCTAATTAAGTGTTGGCAATTTTGGTGAAATATCCCATTTCTATGTATGTGCTACTATTGTAGCTTTATCTACAACAGTATCACATATACACTGATAGTCATCTTCTAACATTATGACATTATCACATATTTTTTATATTTTAATTGCTTATCCGTTTATACTTTAAGTTGCAAAATATATATCCCAATCAGGAAAACTAGTTTGCTTGTTTGCTAATGTAGTACTTCTGTTGAAGAAGTGCTACAAGTTCTAAAGGTGATCAAAATTAAAGTGAGTAAGATACCCGCAGAGCTTTAGTGATGTGTCCGGTTAATAATTTACATACACAGTATACTTACAACCCTAATTTCAGGCCAGCAATTCACCATTAACATCTTTGGTTTAGTCACCAAAGATGTTAACGGTGAATTGCTGTGTATTTTTTAGCATCAAGAATAGTCATAACCAGGTTCTACTTAAAAGTTCTAAAAGTGAACAAGATCTAAATGTATCACAGGTTGTCTGATAGGAAAGCTTTGATGAAAAAATGCTGATCAGGTGGTTAGAGGCTGTAATCTTTAAATAATTAACTAGATATTGAGATCCCATCACCTACTAATACTCTTTTTCTTTAATAGTCTTATCCCATTTCTACATTAGATAGTATTGAGGTCAGCAACAGTTTTTTTTCCAGTTGGGGTAGTATTAGTATCTATCACTACTATCCCTACCTTAACTGGTTATGTAAGTTTACATCTCCATTGTTTAATTGAAGGCTTATGACAACTATCTATTATAAATACTTTCATCTATGTACAAAGATAGATTTGTTATAACACTTATAACTCGAGATCTGCTGAACCAATTTTAATTGTTTTTGATTTGTTGGATTTGTCTCCGCCCAAATAGCAGGATGCATCTTAAAAATAATGAAAACTTGATGAATATATAATTATGAAAAGTAAATCATTTTCAATAAATGTTCACTTTTTTAGTACATGTCAAAAATTAGTAGTCCATCCTGTCAAATACTGTAAGTAATGGTTGACATTTATGCATTCGTTC
>DVZL01006454.1:0-11354 GCA_018236625.1 Lasaia peninsularis | reverse complement strand
CATTTGACAGTGAATATACGAAAATTCGGGTTCGGAGTTCGTATCTTTTAACTGTCAAAAAGATACACAATAGCCCCTCGTCTGGATGAGTTAGGTACCTGAAATATAAGTTACCTGAGATAGAGGAAGTTGTGAGCTCAAACTGGATACAGGTTGCCTAGGATAGATTGAAGGACGCTTTTGGACAAGATCTTCACCTGAGGATTCTTCTTACGTAATAAAACCACTTCTATGTACAATAGGTATAAATAATTCTAAGTAAATATAAGGTAGTACTTGCATAATAATAGTTTAGAATGTTCATAGTTGTCGTATAAATGTATGTATCTCGTGTGTTTAAGTTGTGTAAGAAATAAAAGGATTTTTTATAATTTATAGTTGACTGATACTTCTAAATCGCCTCTGTGGTGTAAATTTGTCGCCTGTTAAGACCGTTAGCCAAGTAGGAACCCGGGTTCAATTCCCAAGTCGACATACTTTTCTTAAAATGTTTTTCAGATTATCCAGAGTAAGCATTACATTTACCGGGATTGGAAAGTGCGCGAAGTGGCGATAGGCTTGCCACCTATCTCATCATGAACCCTAGTACCTTGGCTAATCGTGGGTGTTCTAGTATTCTAGCATATCTACTGGAGTTACGAGTCGTGGATATACCAGCACACCTCTGCCTACCCCTTCCGGGATAATAGGCGTGAAGATACTGAAACTCTTTTGGGTTAGATCAATTTGCGTATTTTTTCCTGGGGTATTTATTTATTGTTTATTTTTAGTAAAGGGTAATGAACAGCGGTAGATTCAAATGAAACAACTATAATAATGTATTGTCCAACCGTTTATTATATTCTCATTCGACGTTCAGACTCGTCGCGGTAGTAAACTCTATATGTAACGACGCCGGGTTCGCCTCGTACAACTCATAAATACAACAATTACAAATAAACAATGTACAAAACAAGTCCGCGTACTCGCGGTGGCACTTCTTCACTATACTACAATATGTTAAACGACAGATTGACAATTGACAAATGATTTTGACAGTTGACAATTCAAAAAAAAATATTAAAACAAAATCATCACCTAAAGAGGTTTTCGTAGCGTTCGAGTTTTCACTGACATTTCTTATCTGAGTGAGAAAGTATATAGAAATTTTAGTTAAATAATATGAAATTATATGCAAGTGTTGCTATATTTCTGACAATTAAAAACAAATTACAAATAACTTTCAAATATATCTCGATGAACAAGCGCCACTACGAGTTTACAAAATGGCAACGAAAGAAAATGACCCTGTTTAAGGTAGACAATAATACAAGCGGGTGACATATTCTTGTTGCTTACACATTTTATCTTGACACACGATTTCATTTTAAAGTATCTTAAATTACCAAAAAAAAAATTGGTAGCCGCCAAATATTCTTAGAACAGGCAAATAACATTTAAAAACAATAATTTTTAGATTCAAACAGAAATAATATTATTTAAAAATCGAATCAAAAAATTATTGCCCAAACCAGAGTCCTAACAATTAACTTGTAATTTTAAATTTGTAACATTTTTACGTTGGTATCACTCTCATACGCATGTGCTCTCCACACAAACTTTATTTCTTGTGCTTTAAATGTTTAATATAAATATATGTGTTTTAAATAAAAAAAACTTTGATAAAAAAACCGTAACAAAGACGTCGGACCAAAACATACAAAAGTTATAAATGTATCAACAGATTATTTAAAAGTTAAATAACATTATTATCTGACAGCTGATTGGTCAATTTATTACTTTGACCCAAGATGGCGTCTTTCGTTTATTTCATTAAAATTATCTGATGATATGAGCAAACATCATTCACACGTTAAAAATTAAAATTACTTTAATAGATTAAAAATATTTATATTCTTTTTGAATTGGAAATAATATGTTCTGGGTTATAATAATTTTGTACGAGTATCTTAATAGGATTTTAAAACATTTTGAAGATTTAGAGTTGGATGCAGTCAAAAAGTGTTCACCGTAAACTTGACATTCTATCTGCTTCCCGGACGCACCGGCTATCGTAGACTAGTGCGGTTCTATCACAGTTCGATTCTAGCTTATATCACCGATATTATTTTAGAAAAAGAACATTTAAGCGGATATTTTTCCCATACGTAAGAAATACACTTCACATATGAACAACAAAATGGCGGTTTCCGATTGCAACTGGGATTTTAATCTTCTGCTTTAAATATACCAGCCCACTTATTGTTCGTAACCGGAAAACTACAACGTCGAGAAATATTACCAAATCAAGTTTGTGATTATACCAATCCCAATTAATTGCTAGAGAACTTTATAACCTAATTACAGTTTTAAAAAATACGCCATTTCGATAAAATAAAATTGTGACTACCCTCAAATTTAAAAAGTCCACTCGAAGGACAAAAACAGATTGAAACTAAAGCTATTGTCAGTAAAATTCTAAATGTTAAACAATTTCTGAACTTAAGTCTTGGGTGGCAACTGTCTCATGGGTTCCGACCTGACGGTAAAACCCGTTCTACTAGAAATAGGTTGCATCCAACTATTTCCTTCCTTTTTTTAACTGCTATTCTTTTTTTAACGTTAATTTTTGTGTATTGTAACTTGAAATTATTTTTATTGTACTATTATATTACTGAATTAAGTTATTATTATTATTATTAAGTAAAATTCGGCGTAACTTTTACTGAACCTCTACATCTGAGGAGTTGGTAAAAAATATGAATTTCGAAAAATCGGATAAAGCCCAAAACGTCAAGTTTCCGAGTGACACGTTGTAATCTATTCCAACAATTTGAAAGGGAAGAGTCTATCACTAGGGGCCCATAGGAGTTCACAGCCTCGCGCCACAAAAGCATGAGTGTTACAAAAATAAATTACACCCCGCGGGCCCAACACCGAGTTGCACTCGTTAAAATTTACAATATCATCGATGCGCATTTATACAAGCTCTACTAACGACGCGTATAACTAGTGCTCCCAAATATTTGCCACAAGGAAATATCACCAACAAACATTATATTATGCAATTATCAGATATTACATCGATATTCACAAAGAAATCATCAACAGATTATAATAACCAAAATAATGCGAACAAAATATCGAAAGCTCTTGAATGAATAAACTTATACGCTCAATTTTCTACAGCTGTAATAATTTCAAATGACAAATGTTTGGATGCTAGATTTATTTAGGACAAACAGAAACAGGGCCGAAACATCCAACATAATATTATAACAAAGTCAGTACACCAGCACGATATTATATATTTGATTTTTCTAATACAGCCAAATTAATTTATAATTATTTCGGTCTAACGTTAGCGTCGTAAACACTAGATTTGGATTTAGTTACAAACAGGCAAAAGACATCTGTAGACTCTCCAAATATAATTTTATGACACGATGACACAAAGCCGTTGGTGGACGAGCCCCGTTTCTCTCTAAACCTTTAAGACCGTCGCCGAAAACGTATTTCAGTAAGAAATATCAAGGTTTACTATGTTGGTTCTCGATTCTATTTATAAATATATCATGTTCCTCAGAACTGTTGACTAGAACATTATCCACGGTAATAATGTATGGAGCTATGACTTTTCGGCGATGATCCCTACCTACAGTCGACAGCGAACTTATTGTGACTTTACAGTCGTACGACCACCTCACAACTACATAAATAATAAATGTATGATCTAAAGAATTCATTGAAATTTCACTGTCATTAAGTGACAATTCAGTCTGACATTTTTATTCTAATTCTAACCTTCCCCGAAAACAGACTTCCAAGTAATACAAAGTATTGTAGAACTTAAAAAAAATACAATTCTTAAAAAAATAACTGAATCTAATCACATTGTGATGACATAATTGTATTTATCAAATCCAATATCTCTTGTAGGTGTACGAGTGGTCTTACAATCATAAAACATTTGTTCATAGCTCGCTGCAGACTCGTTTTATAGTGGCATCCCACTGTTATTTACATTATACATATATGATGTATCCCACCCAAAATCTTACCCAAAATTAATTTTACATCGCTTTAAAGCGATCGAATCAATTTAGAATCCAATTTTTTACAAACACTTTTGCAACAAGTTTTACACAAATCAAACGAAATAAAAGACCTTAACATAACTGTAATACTATTTACACAACAACAACAAAACGATCATCACAGCTGACCCCCAACACATCGCCATCCCTCACACACAGACACACACTGTCCCAACTATTTTATTCTCAGCATTTTGTTGGCTAAAGCGATCTAGGTGACCACGTTTAACAAAAGGAATCCCAGTGAACGCTAATAAAACAATAACAATATATTAATTGTAGCCGTAAATGTTCAAGTACCATATTGTATAATATGGTAAATACATAGAAATCTTAATTTTATTTATTGCCTGTACTAAAGATTTAACTACCTTATATTCATTTGTCTTTCATTATATTTGAGTAGGAATCCCGGTTACAGTGCAAATAAGTGACAAGATATTTCACCATAATACGGTAAATGTAGAATTTAATATTCTTTATTAAACAATATGAATAACAACAAACAGAAAAAAATATAAAAAGCGTATGGATATTATTAATACAATTTAATATTTCTTTTTTTTTAATAGAAGTACAACTACTTGAGAAATATAAAGGTATTTTAAAATGCTGAAATAAAATAGAATGAGACAAAACTTTTTACAATATTTTCATAATCAATGAGAAATTTGCAACAAATGATAATAACGTCCGTGGGACCCTTAACGTAACTAATACTGTCATCACTGGTCAATACCACCATCTAAAACCAAAAGAAATTTGACAGCAAAATAACCAATCACAGTGTTGAGCTATTAAATGAAATATGGCTGCTTTAAACTGTCAAAATTCTGTTTAGTCAATAGCAAACTTTAATTACATAATTGGTTTGAAGTTCATTTGATGACATTCCTAACAGATAATACCAATCAACAATTTAAATATCGTTACGTAAAGTGGTGCACATTATATGCAAATAAGGACATTGGACTTTATAATATTATATTTAAATTTAAATGTTTTTTATCACGATTTCGTTCGAATGTCGAAGACTATGTACATATGGCATCTTGAGGGCAACACAGCCTGAAAATGTCTAAACTAATAAGTTTTGATATTTTTTAAGAATTAAATTTTAAAAATTAAGTAAGATTATTTTTAAGAAAAGTATATTTTAAATGCACATAGTCTTTTCGATTAAATAATTCATTACAAACATTAAATCAATGAGTTGATTCTTAAATCTCACTCCTTTGATAATTAATTGTTTAGTATTTAAATTTTTAGTTTTAATTTTTTGTTGCCATAGGTAGCACATTAACTTTGTCCAATTTGATGGCGAGAACGATTTTATAATTAAAAATCGAAATCTGCATCAAAACACTAACACAATTATAATTATAACCAATATACAATAATCTCCAAATTACATATATCTACTTACAACATTTTAATTTTATCACTTTAGTCCATACTCATCGATAACTAGTTTGCTCGGTAAGTCATACTTACGTCGGCGGTCGGGCGTGGTCGTGTGGTGCGGTGCGGTTGCGGTGCGGGTGCGGACGGCTACGGCACGTCGGCGGCGAGACGCAGCGCGGCGGCCAGCGGCGCCCCTGCCCCGCCCCCACTCACTCCGCCGTGCTCCTCGCTTGTGCGTTCTATCTGCGGACAACAAAACGTAACGTTGAAAATTACTTCATTAATAATGACACCACTTTCAATGAAGTAATTTTCAATTTACCATTTAGAGTTCTCTATTATTTAAGCATGCATGATGAATTTAAGGTTACATTATTGCTGGTGTTTCACAGGGATGTACTATATAGCCTAAATGTTTTTAAATCTCTATTGACATACATTACTGTTGTTAATATCATCATTCTATATTATAGGATACACGAATAATATTTATTTCTATTATTTATAGATATAGTAGTCACATTTTTAAAATCACCAGATTCCTTTAAACTTTTGATAAATTATCTAAATCAAAATTCATTTAATTATAAAAAGAGCATGCTTTTATCTAACATTTGTATTTTTATTTCAAACAATGCTGGAATGGTCCATTTTACGATATTGTACAAGTTAATCCAGAAAGTTTAAATTCCACCCAAACTTAGAACCAATGCAACCAAGTAATATGTACATTAGAGCGGTAGCGTAGATGTACCGAAGTGGGTCTCCTCATGCAATACCCAATATAATGCAAGCCTGGTACTGACCCACTGGCGTGCCCCGTGGCAATCCGCTACAACTCCGCTACCGCTCGACACGGTGGCGTGTAAGTCCGATAACACGCCTCTCATTCCTTTGAAACAAAATTTGAATATATGTACTAGTCATAGAATTTTAAAAGATTTGCATATTAAAGATTAGGTGCCGTATTCCGATCCGGTGGGAAATTTTTATTACAAACGTTTTTTTTATAAACGCAACCCATATACTGTAAAGTATATGTGAAATAAAACATAACTTCTTCTATCCTGTTCTATATTTTTGGAAACAAATAATATAAGGGATCCATACAAGAACAATATATCCGACCCAGATATCATCCGACACAGAAACAGGAATAGACTAGTAAAAGAAGCCCTTATAAAAACAATAGATGTTACGTTCAAATTTAATATTTCTGTGTGTTTATACTCAATACATAAAACATGGAATTTTGGGAATTTCACACATGCGAAATAAATATTTGTGTCGCGCCAGCGACCCGACCCCGCTCTCTATGGGAAAATTAGGTGTTCTCAAAAATTGTGTAAAACTTAGTAAAAATTAGGTAGAAGTTTGTTGCGTAATCGATGAAGTACAAAAAACAATTTCAGGGAATAACAAAAGCGAAGATCTACTTTAGCTTAATCTCTGAGGTAATTTAGGGACAGATGATGATGCGCAAGAGCGAATAGCCAAGATTAAAAACCAAGTTTCTGTGTCAAGATTTCACGGTGAAGATTTTGGAGTTTCGTACATGGTAGTTAATCAGTTTAACAATTTTACAATTTTTAATATGTTAACACTAATAATGTATAATTCGCCATTTTTCATTTTTCAAAATTGTCACTAATCACAACCACATCCTACAAGAGCCTAATATTACGTGGTATACGTGTATCGTGTTGATTTTTCAGCTTGGAATATTAAGCGTGTACCGTACTCACCCTGGCGAGCGCGTGTTTGAGTGTCTCGTAGGTGAGCCAGCAGATGGCGGCTGCAGGCATCTGGTAGAGCACGCGCGCGGTGACTCCCTTGAAGAACCCCAGCGGTCCCGACGCGCGCAGCACCAGCGCCGCCGCCTGCGCCAGGCCCTCCGCGCGGGTCGCCGACTCCTGCATCCGTGACGTATCGTTATGTATACATCCTTCATTATAACAAACTGCATAATATATTTATAATACTTTAAAACAAAATTAAAACTCTCAATGTTTTGGCCACCTAAGATATTAGTCACATAAACTGCAAGGCTCGGGATCAATTCCTGACGAGAGCAGACTTTAATCTTAATGATCACAATAAATAGAGATTGCTGTAATTCAGGTATTAATTAATCCTATATTAGTATCGTCGAATAATATAATAAATAATAATACCTAATCCGCTGGCGTTGAAGTTGGGGAGAGATTAATTTGCTTAATTTGCCCACGGATAGTTATTTATTTTAAGTTCAAAAACTGTTGACTTTGGATTCAGGAAAAAACTGACGAAAATACCAATCTGAGCTAGTCGTTGCATAACTCTAAAACCTGTAGCTGATTTCGAGTACACGTACACACAGAACACATTGTATTCATTCAAGATTTTGAAAAAAAAATATCAAAGTAACCTTACCGTTGGCTCTAGAATACATTTACCTAACGTAACGGATTACGCACATTTTGAATCGACACTTGGTAAGCGCGAAACTTCTTGCTACGGGTACTAAGCTAAGCGTGCTGATACGAATATACCACAAAAAACTTGAAATAGAGTTGAATTTTATCTACAATATGTCTTCAACGAAACCACGACCTTATACAATATATATAGATAATAACCTGAAATAATATATGATGATTATTCGCTGTGTCTCAGCTACATGTCGTTCAGATTAGATAATCATACATTTTGAATAGTTTTTAAGCATTTGCAAAACAATCATTTTACGACAAGGTCAAAACATTACAGCTCTCTGCAAAACAAAATTATATGCGCTTCACTGAATACAGTAAGTTGTAAAAGAATAAACCGAAGCGAATATTAAAAAAGTATTTTTATAGATGAATAATTAAATTTATAAAAGAAAAATTTGAAATGAAAAATGTGAAAATCACATTTTAAAATACATACATACATATCGCACCCCTAGATCTAAAGGATTTTTAAGTTATGTATATCACGAAATTCTCTAGATGAAGACCTACCGATCAATAAAACAGATTAAATCTTCAAAGTACGATTAAACAATAATTCGAGAAATGTATGTAATTTTGACACGCAAAAACGATTGAACTATTTGAATGTTCTAGAATGTTCCGATATTAAGAAAGACAATTAAAATTCGAGTTAGCTCCCTTTAGATCTAGGGGTGCGATATTTTCACGCCAGGTCCCGGAAATTAGGCAGAGAGTATCGAGTGCCAAGTGTCACGATCCCTGCATACTTGCCTAGCTCCTTCCACGTTTATTAATCTCTTCATACAAACACGCCAGTTTCGGAGACTGTTGACATCACCCTCTTATAACACGCGAGCTATTTGGTCGTGAAATGTCAAACGATGTCTCCCCGAAACTACAGTCATCTACATTCTTATTGTACTATATCTATTTTCTCAATCTTTCATCTTTCATTCGTTCTACAAAAATATTCAAAGGTTCGAAGGAGGTAGTTTTGCGATTTGCTAAGAAAAAAAATTGGCGATGTGTTCTGCTAATTATTATAGTCATAACAATTCAGCCTCACTTAGCTACAACTGACAGCAGATTCATTACTTTATAGATTTCGTGTTCCATGAATGACTAAAAAATCTCCTTGAATATCGGCTCTAGCAACAAGACCGAAACGTCAACATATAAAAACCAAGAAGTTTTTATTGCGTTTAACCCGTTTTAAAGTTATTTAAATTCAACAGTTTATCTATTGAATAATAGAGGTACTGTTATTAAACGGAACGCTTAAAAGTTATTTGAGACCGATATATAAAAAAAGTACATAGATGATGAGTTTCCCATCGGAGATAAACAAAGGTAAAAGCTAATTTTTACCCCGTAAGTTGGGGGAATACGTAACCATTATACATGCAAAAATTAAATATTTGAAGGTGGTAAAAAAATATCACTACACCCCTATCTCGGAAGGAGTAGGTGGAAGTAAATCCTAATGCACCTACCTACGGCTAGCCGGCGATAATAATAGGTATCATAATGTGACGGGTAGCATTTAAATACTTAAACATAATGTTTAGACTATGTTGAAATACTAAAACATAATGTACGAACCATATTTAAATAATTGTATGTAATTTAGAATACAGTTTGCAGACAAATTCACTCGTATCATACACTAGCTCCCTTATCACTTGCCCTCGATTTTCCTAACGATTTTTAATGCTGTACAGATACAAATGTAAAATAACAAATATACGCTTCGTTTGCAAAAGTGCTACAGCTGATATGATTACGTCGTATTATATTCTTTTGATCAACAGAATGGAGAAAGAGTTTAATTTTTGCATAAATATTACCAATAGTTTAAACAATGATGAGCAGAGAAAAAATCTTTATCAAAATGAGCAAATTTAACAAAGCCTTTAATGAACGACAATCCAGGATCGTCAGTAATGGCGCAGGTATATTAAGCCAGATCCCTAATAAAAAGGAAACTGGGTTTGAAAGATGTGAAAGTTTTCCACGTGTTGAATAGACCATCAGTCTTTTTACCAGGCAGCTCGTGCGAGGAGTGCATAGGTTACCAAGGACATTGCCAACAAGATCACTGGTAGAGCGCTGTGTAGCAAACTCGCCCGGGTAGACAGACCCGGGGCAGATCAACCACCATACGTATTCCTACCGCCATAATAACACTGTCGTGTTCCGGACCGGAAGATAGGGCAGGCGGTAGATTTGCACACCAGACCTAAACTGGCTATTGTTGTCTATAGGTCACGGTTGTCTCTTACCATCGGAAGAGACTTGTGCTTGTTTACTTACATATCCCATAAGAAAAAACACTGTAAACGCACTCAAATGTACTTAAGTTAGAAGTACTCATGACGTGAACCCCGCCTGCCAAACCTGGACTACCAAGATGGAAGTCCTAAGGTCGTACCACTAGGGCACCGAGACATTCTTTTATATGTATAAACACATGTAATTAAACATGTTATTACGCTATCTGAATAGTTAAATTTAAATGTGAAGTTACAATGCAAATTAGACGTTTCACGAGTGCGGACTGTGCGATAGTCAAACCAGTTTTTTTTAAATAAAATACAATACTTATTATTCTTTGTGAATTAATTATTCATGATATTAGCGTATAGTTGCCAGTTTTGATTTTTATTCATAAAAAGGATAGACTAATACAATTTCTTTGCTGATTGGACAATGGCTGAGGTTGGAAACAGTTACTGTACAGTTTTAAACTTGGTCAAAATACATATCTTTGCGCCAAATCCATTGCTGGATAGGTAGAGTATGCCAAGTGATCCTACTAATTTTCCAAACTTCCTATACATTCATTACTGCATGTGTGTGTAGAAGGGAGTAGGGCCCGGGGAAACCTAGGTTGACATTCCACTACCAAATCCGTGGGTGGTGTCAAGAATCTCCGAAAGCGGCATGTTGTTATGAAGAGAGTAACTTAGACAAATTTGCGATTAAGTTTTAGTTAATTAATTTGTAGAAATTAGGGCATCCTCTCTCCCTCTAGGGCCTTGAGATACTTAAGTGCGGATGAAACTGGGAGCAGCAATAGATTATCTATACAGATAAATAAAATTGGAGTGTCTGTATGTAATGTTAAAATAATCGCTTTTTAGCTTTAGTGTGTTTACGAGGTACATTTACCAAAGTAGTGTTGTTTAGAATTTTTGTCAATCTGTCTTTCTGTCTGTTTGTACCCGCTAATCTCTGAAAAAATTATGACGGGACTTAATTAATAGCTTCGGCTACTTTTATTTTAGAAATTTTGTAATAATATATAATTTTACCTTTTAAGATAATAATAATAATAATACTTATTTATTAACTCGACACAAAGTTTATACAATAAAATAATAAGTACCTAGTAATTATAGACATTGTGCGAGTCTGG
>DVZL01006453.1:0-11354 GCA_018236625.1 Lasaia peninsularis | reverse complement strand
ATATAGATTAAAAAAAAAAAACACCGAGCAAAGCTCAGTCATCCAGGTACTAATCACTATAAATCATACTATCAGCCCCGGTACGAATATATATAAATACATACCTTTCTCTAAAATTACTCTATCTATTAAAATAACCTTATCATAATCCGTTGGGCAGTTCTAAGCATATATAGGGACACAGCAGAAAACGATTTTATTTTATTCTATGTAGATAGCGTAAATGTAGGAGAGGAGGCAAACCTACAAACGCCTCATTGATGGTTAGTAGGTAATGTCTACCGCCCACTGACATCCGCAATAGAGGATTATGGGAAAATACTTTTATGTACAAAAATATTTTTGGAAACACGAAATGTGTTCTCTCGTTTTCTTTCCAATGTAAATATAATAATATTAATGACTAGCTGTGTCCGCAACTTCGTCCGGTTTATTTATTA
This sequence comes from Lasaia peninsularis, assembly GCA_018236625.1. Taxonomy (NCBI): domain Eukaryota; kingdom Metazoa; phylum Arthropoda; class Insecta; order Lepidoptera; family Riodinidae; genus Lasaia; species Lasaia peninsularis. The sequence continues at coordinate 10,914 of DVZL01006453.1, read as the reverse complement.
TTTTTTATACGTTTTTAAATTAAAATTCTAAAATAAATGTAACCTAAGTCGTTCCTTATTACATTAGCTGTCTGCCAGTCAAAGTCCTGTTAAAATCGGTTCAGCCGTTTCGGAGACTATTGGGTACAAACACACAGACAAAAATTCAAAAAATTACTATTTTTGTACATTATGCACTAATCTTGTAAACGTACATGTATACATTCAGTAAAAAGCGGTTATTATAATATTATCTACAAACACTTCAATTTTATTTATTTGTATACATTATAAAAATTTAAAGATGCATGATCTCTGCTGTTATTATTTGTTTCTCCCATAAACATGCTCCGACGGTGTATATTATACAGTAAAATACATCACGACCTTACATGTAATGAAATAAGTGTGGCATACTAATTCGCTTATGAATATGGAAATGTCATAGTTATTATGCATTATACATGCTTAGTATTTACGACATTACACATGAAGTAGCTATATTATTTGTTAATTTGTTATGTTAAAGATTTACTTTTATAATTTTTAAGAATGGCAATAGAGGAGATGGCTCTAGAACCTTTGTTATGACGCTAAAGATTGTACGGACAAATAATATTGTTGTCTGGTACGAGTCAATTGTACTACTATATTGATACCAAAATATATTTAGTGAACACCCAGATCCAGAAACATCCATATTCCTACCCCTGTATCCGTAGGAAATCGAATACCGATCTCGTCGACGTTATGCGTGTATTGGTATAAAGCGGTCAAATAATTTTATTTTCATTAAATTCTTAAATATATATATATTTAATATAAATAAATTTTATATTTGTTCTTGGTAGTTCCATCACAAATTATATTGAATTGCTTAATAAATTTCGTTCTTTGTCATTATTTAAAAATATACACAGACACTGCACTTTCACGAATATTACGTTAGTTTTAATCGTGAATTTGCAATAAATAACACTTTATTTTATATAGGTATTTGAATGAAATACCAATTCGAGTGTTCATAGTAGAATAAAAAATAAAAGTAACTACAAGCAATAATATTGTTATTAATAATAATTATTGTCCCCGAAAATATGTACCTAATAGATGAAGTCTAAAATACGTAGTTGAATCTTAGTCTATAATCTAGCGCGAAGTATACTTCTGAGATAGTCCGACCTTAATTGCAACTACCAATCAATTTGTCATTATATTACTTACTATGTTATTGGTACGCTAGTACTGACACCAATTGTAATAAACACTGCAATCTATCTGAGCTAATAAATAAACTTCTGTCTGTCTGTTAAGTTAAAATAAGAACTAAATGTTCATAAAACTATATACGGTACTTTATTACAATTAAAAGGTTTTTAATTTGTCTGATTGTTTGAAATAAACTCGGAAATGGCTAGATTGATTTTTATGATTCTTTATATATTTCTATATTTTTCTCTATCTGTCTCTTTTAGTTTGAATGTTGCTTTGAAAAGGCTGGACTTATTTTGGTGAGATGAATAGAATTTCACACATAAAAATATGATGTCGCGTATTATGAATTTAGTTACTGGTAGGTATAATATTTACAGATTATAATGTGGTAGAAGTCTATGTCGGTTCGAGTATCAGTATTTTGAAATAACTTCTCAACACGTAGGATCTGAAAGTATTTTTTTTCTTATTTATCACACTACAATTAGTATTTTTATCCACACTAACATAAATAAATCTTTTCACCTATTTCAATGAAATCCAACTAAACCCATTTCAATTAAATTCAGCATATTGATAAATGAAGAGGTCTGGCCTAATTTAGGATACCTTTTATTCCATATATAGTAAAGCAAAAAGAAACTTTTTAGAAAAATCTTTTATTATTTTTTCGAGTTGCTCTCAATGAGCCCTTTCATTTGATACCCATATTGCGCCATCTTGTTTGGTCCGCCATATTTTATTTAGAATGATGTCATGTACCTTATCGTGCATTGTCATCCAAACTAATCGTGTATACAAAATTTCAGCTTAATCGTGTGAAGATATCTACTTCAAAAATGAATTCTTAGATTTCACCCGAACATACATACTTACATACAATGCAAGTTAAATAAAAGCTTTTAAAATATTAAAATACGTGCAAAGCTGCGTGAAACCACAATTCAATATTTAAAAGCTATCTGTCGACCTAAATGTGTCAAAGATTAAGTTCTACCGGGCCAAAGATATCCGTATTTTATTAAACACCCACAGATTCGCCTGTTTTCTTATTACAAGTTATGGTTAAAGTACTCAAGTATCACTCGAAATTGCCCACGGTCTCTCCCACACAGTAATTTTTTTTCAATATAATATACTAGCTATAAATCCACGACTTCGGCCGCGATTTTTTCCCCATATACCCCTTTTAGGATTCCGTACCGAAACGTTATAAAACGGAACCCTATTACTTCACTGTCCGTCTGTCTCTCTGTCTGTCTGTCACCAGGCAGTATCTCTTGAACCATAATAGCTGGACAGTTGCAATTTTTACAAATGAAGTATTTCTGTTGCCGCTATAACAACAATTACAAAAATCAGAATAAAAAAAATAAAGAACACACACGCACGCACACATACAAAACCTCGCATTTATAATAGTAGTATATTCCAATTACATCGCTTTTGAAGAAGTGTAACATCTTTAAACGAGCAATTCTTGTATAGGTATATATCAACGATCTCGGAATCAGCTTCATCAATTTTCTTGAAATTTTGTTTTTGGGGTTTAGGGGGCGATAAATCGATCTAGCTAGGTTTATTTTAAGATTATGTCGTTTTATGGCCAATTTCAATAACCTATATACAGTTAGAGATAGGCTTACTAGAGTTTGATTGCTAAGATACTCCACTAGTAATAGTCACGGTAGTAGTGACAAGATTATGAGTTACCTGGCGATTAAAAAGACATAGCACCAATCTATAAATGTAATCTGTATATAATATTAAAAAAACGCTTTTTACTAAATGTATATGTATGTTTACATGATAAATATACCAAAATTGTATTTTTTAGAATTTTTGTCTGTCTGTCTAAAGAGTTTGTCTATATGTTTAGAAATGTATTAAATAAACAAAAACGCGGACGAAGCCGCGAGTACAGTTAGTGTCATAATAAAAACAATTTTATCTTTTTTTTTCTTAGATAGTTTACAAAGTGCTTAGTATAATCGGCCAATGACCCATCTAACAGATAAGCATGCATATGCAGGAATTCCTTGATACTATGTGGACTCTCAAATGAGTCGAACGCTTTACTTGTTTCTGATTCATTACTTTTGTGCTCGACACTGTTGTGTTCGATTTATGATGGTAGAGATGATTTTTTAATGATAATGGATAAGTTTACCGACTGCCCTACCCTCAAGACTGGAACACGACAATGGCGTGCACTGCCGCTATCGTGGCCGGAATAGTCAAGGTGGTGGTACCAATCCGGGCAAGTCGTTGCAAGACTCTACCATCTAGTCAATGTCTGCTGCCTGGGTGGAAGGCTGTTGGCCTATTCTACAACAGAACCCGGACCAACACGGGGAAAAATAATATATAATAAATTAATTATAATAATAAATGGATACATGTCATTCGGCAAGCAGAAAAGTGGTGTTATTGTTACAGAGTAATATTTTGTATGGTATTGGAAGGCAAACAAGCAGATGGATTCCCTGATGGTAAGGAATATACATAGCCTATAGACACTAAAGAAGGTAATGGTGGCCAACCTGAGGCTGGTTTGGAACGCCTCTAGCGAAAGTAAGTTAACCTGCTACCTTACCCTCCAACCCAGAGACGACGGCAAGCACTGATGTTATGGCGGTAGTTATAGATAAGGCAGTGGTACCTAATCAGGCGAGTTGTTGCAAGACTACCACCTAGTGATAGGAATGGGTAATAATATTTATTTATTTATGCATGTATAAAGTTAACTTATGTTCTGTATGAGAAATATAAAATTTTAGATGTTCATTCTTAAAAATCGACAGTAATACGAAGTATTTCTACTGCTTAATCGATATGATCAAATCAAAATTAGTCCAGTCGTTACAGAGATTTGTCGGAACTAACAGGCAGAGAGTGACTAGAAAAATTCATAGATGCATTCAATTTTAACTTCCATTTTATTTAATTGTATAGATGTGGTTAAGAGCTAATTGACAATCAATGGACAATAAAAACGGCTATACCCAATGGGATGAAATTTAGTAGATAATCAAACCGGTTATTCACCTGCAAGGTGAATTCCAATATGTTTATATCACAGCCGATGTTTCTAGAAGGTGCGATAACATGGCGCCAATGACTGTTGCATTCGTAATATCCATTTCAGAGAAGTCCAACCGGATACGTCGCCGCCGCTACGCGCGCTGCTGGCGGCTACCTTTATGATTATCCTATATTTTGTAATGATACGTATAATCTATCATTACAAAAATAGGATATAATATGGCTGTTGCCCGCGGCCTGGCGGACCTTTTTTTTGAGATCAACAAAAATATTCGTTTTCTAATCGATACACTGAAAATCTCATTAAGTATTTAAATTGGGACCAAACCAAATTAGAATAGGAAAGACAAACTAAAAAAATACTTCTGAGTCAAAATAGATGTTTTTGTAGCAAAAAAAGAGCTGAATTAATTTTGATATGCTTTTTATATTTCACCAACATCGGACAAGGAAAAATGGGGATTTTGATGACAATGAGGGCCTCTTTCACCACGTCTGAGTAAAGTTACAAGTAAGCTAATCGCTCAGAAAACTCATGAGTAAATGCAGAAATCAATTTCATAAAGTCCGAGTACTAATCAATGAGTAGTTAATTGATACTTTACTCAGACTTGGTGAAGCGGACCCCAAGTAATAACCCATCGCACAGGTGAACTCAACTAGTTGTAACCAGTAAATCTAAAAAAAGAATATCTATATAATAAGACATACGAAGCTTAATCATAGCTAGTGGTCGCCGCCCGGTGGTCGAAATTCAACCGTAATAAATTTAAATTACGAGTTATTTTACGATAATTTATTTACCGATTTAAACTATTTTTTTTTTTTGTAAAAACCATTTCATCGTTTGCTAAATGTCCTTGACCGTTATATTCGGAATAAAACATTAAAAATTATGCCAAACAAAACAAACAATTTGACAACAATTCTGTTTGTGTGTGTCAAATGCATGCTAGTGTGTGTATTGTTTTAATTATTGTTGATTTAATATCCTTGATAAGCATTATTATTAAAAAATATTATCGTTCTGCTATTCTCCTACACATAAACTAGAATTCTTCCGGCAGCGCAATTTTCGTAAAAAGGGTCTACATATTTTGCTACGTAGTACGTGTATTAATATAATGATTGTGATGGTCAAATGTCGAGCAATAGTTTATAACAATGGGTAAATGGTTTATAACAATAATAATTTATTTTGTCGATAGATGGCGTAGTAATGGAGGGAGAGGGCTCGGAAGTGGAGGGCTGGTTGCTCGTCCGGGTTCACGTGCCCGAGCTTAACGTGCAGAAGAGCCTGCAGTTCTCCAGGGACCAGCTCGTTTGGGATGTCAAGCAACAGTGCCTAGCCGCCTTACCTAAGGTCTGTACCATTTGGAATCATATTTATGTAATTACAATATTCAACCACGTTTTAAATTTTATATTTATTTATTACCTGTAAGAGTATTTTGAAATTATATTACTAGCTCACCCGGTGAACTTCGTACTGCCATGTTTTCTAACATTTTTTTCATACAAATTCCGGTAACAACGAATACATAAAATTCAGATTACTAATTTGACGGTTTGGAATTTTTGTGCGTAAAAACATTTCGGTAATAAGTTTTTAATTATATAGATTACTAGCTTCTGTCCGCGGCTTCGTTCGTGTTCAGTTTAGGGGCTATGGTAAATTTCCAAAAAATCATAAGGCAGTTATTTTCCTTTGACAAAGAGTCTGCGTACCAATTTTTAACTCCCTACCTTGAAAACTGCGAAAGTCACCTTCTCTTTTAAGAAATAGGAGACAGATTTCCAAAAAAATTTACGATTTTTTTGTTAGTTACAAATATTACGCATAACAATTTTAGCTTTCTACCTTGAATATTGCTGTATACAAACTACCCCCAACCCCCAATGGATCTGCTGATGATAGGTACTTACTTTTGCCTATAGAGATTAAAATTTAGATTTTGATTTTTAGAGACTAGAATTTCTGAAAATCAAAGCCTCCACAAACATTTCACCTCTTCAAACAGGACCACTTGAGAAAATGTTCCTCAGCTAATCTAAAGCCCTCCCAAGCGGAACTTGAAGGTCATGCTAGCAGGAATTGGCTAGGTAATGCTACTGATTCGGATAATCGTTACGGAAGTCTAATAGTCTAACTGATGGCATTAGTGGAAGGATTAGCAAGCGATGAGGTCGTCGCATCCCTATGTTAATATCGCTTCTTGTTGAGTGGATTCGGCATTCGACTCCGACGCACGAGGTCCCGGGTGCCCTACTTCTGAATATCATAACCAATATCCTCGGCTAATCCTGGGTGCATATGTAGGTATCTCTGCCTACCCTTTCTAAAATAAGAGCGCGATGATAAAACTTTTCCTACGCTATTAAGCTCAATTGTTTTGCGATATGTCAGTAATTAATCTGGAAAGGTTATCGCGCCATCTGTACGTATAAATTAGTTGACCCGATTTTCAATTACTTGAGCATACAAATTTGCTTGTTTGAACAATTTTGAGGACATAATCAAAATAATGTCGTGTTAACCTTCGACATGTTGTCACACTCCATGGATTTCGGTGTTCACGAGCCAGAAATATTTGTGTGCTTGGGTCTTTTATGGAATGGCAAACATTCCTGATAAGAAAGACGCGTACTCATCGAAATAGACCAACCAGAGATTGTGACGTTCACAAGCTTACGAGAATAGGCCTTATCCTCCTGAACACAACAGTCACAGTTCAAAAAGTAATGTCACAAAAGATTCGCTGAGTACAGTGGCGTTACTATAACGTTCTGGGACCGTGGCAAATTTTACCAGAAGGAACTACTTTTTTACTAAATGTGTAATGATCAAATATTGGGAGTTGGAATTCTGCTCTGAACGGGGTCCCTTCCGGGTGGGGGCATGTAGCATTTTGCCAACTTGCCACCCTGTAGTTACGCCACTGACTGAGGACACTCCTAACGTCATCATTGATCGTACCTTACAGAATCCAAAAGTCTATTAATACGATTATTAAATATCTTCACGCCCATATCTCTGAAGAGTTAGGCAAAGGTACATACTTGCACCGACAATTAGGACAGGTGGAACCAAGAAAGAACCCCGAACAACGTTCATCAATGTCGAACACTGGCTACGCTCGACCACAAAGGCAATTATTAAAGACAAATATCCACAAGACCATAGAAGATACTATTAATATTCTTTCGTAGTTCCTTTTTAGTGGAACAATAAAAGAAGTTGTAAAACCATTAGTACCTGATTTAAACTGGGCATAAATACCTCATCAGACACTAAATAAAACTGCGCAGCCATTAAAGCAAAAACGTGGACTCCATTAATAAATAACGCTGCGTGCTGGCGCCACGCATGGATATCGATGGTTTGAAGAAGACATGCCATAGGTTGAAATCGATTGGTAAGCATTCACCATCAGAAATATCCAACACATCAAAGATGTCACAAGTAGCCGTATTTGAGAAATTATATTTTCTTAAAAGTCCCTTATGATTATTTTAATGCCGACAGTAATGGGGCTGTAAGATACTCATATTAAAAAAATATCTACAGAATCGTATAGCCATTTTTATAATGAAATAGAGCCAACGACTATAAAGCTCTTGTATTCTAATGTAGGTTAACTGCTGTGCAGCACCTCGCCTGAGTAAAAATCCACGACCTTACCTACTCCTTCCGCCATATTGACATTATCGTGTTCCGGATCCGGTCTAGTTAGTAAGGTAGCGGGTAGACTCGCAGCCTGGCCACATAACGGGACAAAATATTGTCGGCTAATCGTGGGTGCATATGTACATCTGCCTACCTCTTCCGCGATATAGACGAAACGATATTTATTATTTTATCCTTCAAAAAAACACCCTTAGGTTATGTCTGCTTCATATACAAATCCTTGCTCCCATTCCTTGTCTACAAGATACAAGAGGCATATTTGCAAAGCAAAAATCATAATATGCATGAGCATTGCAAAAGAGACATATTTATCGTCACAGGACCGGATAGATGATGTTTTAATGTTGCGTTTATTACAATTTACGATTGTCGACGAACTTGTTTCGCCCACTTGTGCGTGGGTACCCGACTACCATGGAAATAACCATCTGACTTAACGCTAAGACTGATCGCTGACATCTCGTTCGTAGAGAATCATTAGTTTGCTCGTGTTAAGAAAATAGTGACGTTATTGATAGAATCAGATATTACTTTGCGAAAATCACCACCATAGAAACAAAAAGCTAGCTAGATAAAACCGTGGGGTTCTGCAATCGTGGAGTGCAGTCTAGTTCTCTCCTGATGATGCTTCGGTTTAGAAGCGAGAAATACGTTGAGAGAAAATTATGTCTTGCTTGATTAAGTCGCACAATACTTTCATTTATAACAATAAATTTAAAACTACCCTAAGCTAACTAAACTAAACGAATAACTTTAATCCATACAAATAAATAAATTTGGAGTGTTAGTATGTCTTTTTTAAAGGTATATACGTATGCTAATATAATATTTTTTAGCATTTTTGTCTGTCTGTTTCTTTCAGCTAATCTCTGAAACGGCAAGAACGATTTTGACGGGACTTTAACGCTGATGTAATGAGGAGTAGTTTATTTTAGATTTTTACTTTAGAAATGTATTAAAAAATTTAACGAAGTCGCGAGCATAGCTAGTGTAAAATATAATAAATTAACAATATGTAAAAGATAGGCTAGTTACTATCTTGATATAGCGAATTGCCGCGGGAACGAAGCTGACATTTTCAAAATGCTCTGAAGAAGTTATTAAATATTTATAGTCATTTCACCCCAGTAAATCGTCCTGACAAGCTGCAGACTGATCGATGCATTTATCAAGGATAATGGACGGCTTCCTAGGCGCATATTACGTTATCCATCACGGTAATAGCACCAGATAAAATCTAAAGTCCTGGATAACAAGTCTCACTTTATGGTTGTTTAGTGTGTGACAAACGGGGCGGGGTTTTAATGCGAAATTGTAATTATAAAGTCGATCAATTACTCTTAATAAGAGCATGTGTATACTTCGAGTACCATTAGTTCGTTAATTACATACTTTGTCAATATTATGTTTAGATTTATTTTCAGATGTTTTACCGCGGCTTGAAGTGTTGAGTTTTCGAAAGTATTTACTTTTTTTATCGTTTAAACAAGAGTATCAAAAGTTAATTTTTTGATAAAATACGTTACTAACCGGTCAACGACCAATTAAATATCGGGCAATTTGAAATACTGCGTTATGATTAGTCGACGTTGTTTAGGTTGGTGTCGTAACGTCACTACTTTCTTGACGTGGGCAAACTAAGTTGTCAGCGCCGCTAGCGAATATTTGATATAAATAACTTTTTTTATAGAAGCCGTTAGTGAAATTATTCTTTTAGAAAATTAAATTTATGCTGGATGGAGCAGAATTTGATTCAACATAATTCATCTAGATAATAAGCATCCTAACCTACAAAAGATAAGCCCGCTAAATATCTTTCGCAGTGTTTTCTTATTAAGTAACCGCTGTCAGTTCTGATGGTATAATCAATGTGATTTTCCCCGTGTTGGGCCGCGTCTTCTATGTAGAATAGACCAACTGCCTTCCTACCAGGCAGCTCGTAAGTACGGTTGTCTCTTACCATCAGGAGACCCATGTGCATGTTCGCTGTCATATACTATAAAAATAAAATACCCGACTCCTCCTATTTTACTTTCTCTTGAATAACTTTATTTTAAACAATCGCATCAAAATCTCTAAATAAACATAGGAACACAGCGGGAAGCGATTTTGTTCTTGTAGTGATAACAATAGTAGTACTCTAAAAAACTTGATCTGACGACTGGCTTGGCATATCATGAGACCTAATATATTCGTTTAATCATGAGTATATACCTCTGCATAACCCTTCCGGGGTATACGAGTGACGACATATTTTATTTAATACATTTTTTGAGTGTCGGCTTTGTGAGAACAGGTTAAAACCTCAACAACAGGTTTGAGTCCTACGATTTGTGTCAAACCATTCCACGACAATTACTGTAATTGCAAAAAACTCGGCCCACAATCGTGACGAGTCGTATTAACATCGGATTATTTACTGAATGCTTCCATCTCCTAAAGTAGGCTAGGTCTCCTCGCGGAGTGATATTAAATTCCCAGCGAATATTCTAGAAGCATTCATTTGCAACGTAATTTGCAATTCATTCCGTCGAGTTGGAACAAAGGGTTCTGATTACTGATTGTCACAGCTACTGTCAGCTGCTGATAAAGTTATTGGAGACGGTTGAGAAATCATATCCATTCCTTGACTTTGATTCTATTGCCTATCACCGGTCCAAGTTCCTATCCACTGCAGGTTGAAGGGACATCTGAACAGTATGAGTTATAGAATAGGCCAACTACCTTTCACCCAAGCAGCTCGTAAGATGCGAGCATAGGGTCTATTGTCACCAATACCGTGACATTGACTAGGTGGTAGAGTCTTTCAAATACTCGTCCGGATTGGTACCACCGCCTTACCTATTACTGAGCAATTAATAGTGTCAGTGCTCGCCTTTGTCGTGTTCTGGTTTGGAGGGTAGGGTAGCCGGTTAACTTACTCACGAAAGAGGCTTACCATCCCAGCCTCAGATTGGCAACGCACCATTTCCACCTTTGGTGTCTAT
>DVZL01006452.1:0-11356 GCA_018236625.1 Lasaia peninsularis | reverse complement strand
CCCCCTGACAGTGCAACTGTATATGTCCATAAATGTAACAAAAAGGGACTTGTTGCTTTATCTGTGTCATATTTTCGCGGTGTGAAAAGTTATTTAATAAATTACACTGTCGGAATTTGCGCTTTTACTACGGTTTACTATTTTGCAAAAATTTGCTGACAACGACGAGGATGATTTATGTTGAAGGCTGAGGAAAAATTGTACTCGTATGTGATGGAATTAAAGAGTAGGGAACTACGAATGTATTGACGACGCGAGACGACGAAATGACCGGGTACAATATATTGGCGTATACTTGTTTTAATTCATCGAGGCGTTTAATGAATGAAAAATATATATTTTTTGACTACAAAAGACGTCAACTCTCGTTGCGGTCATCTCAGTGTGCACCCTCAAATATACTAACCTAAAATAATCACACGACCCGCTCTACGACTAAATACATTTGTTATTAAAATGTATGTAAAAAACTTTAAACTTCAAAGGAAGTGTTAACATACACACTTTTCAAAGTTTTGTCACTAATAAGATTTTTGAGAACATGACGGTTCTCGTCATGGTAAGAAATAACCGTGATCTATAGACACCATTGATGTTTTGCTGTTCTGTAACCGGGTTGTGATGTTTGATTTGCAAGTCTACCGGCTACCCTAACTTCCGAGTCAGAACAAGTGAATATCATTATGGCGGCAGGAATAGGTAAGGCAGTGGATTCCAACACGGGCGAGTTGCTGCACAGCAATCTACCACTTGTGATGTTGTCGGTAACCCATTTAACCTAAGCTGGCGTCATAGCAGTTGCCTGGTATAGGGGCAGATGGTCTATGCTGCATAGGGGGTCTTAACCAACATAAGGAAACTCTTTGTATAAACGCAATATAAGTGCTTCCTTTTGTTATGCTGAATCAAAATCATAATAATTGATGGCAGGTTTCACGTCCGTACAACAAACCCATTGTTATAACAACAACTGGCAATATAAACATGTACATTTACTCCACACCGAACCGTATCAGAGCCCCCGAAGCGTGTAAGAGATCTATTTTAAGAAAAGGAGTAATAAACGTTGACGATATCGAGGTTGTAAGGAATATATTTAGCGATCGTGTGACCTCGCCGCAAATACATATACAACATAAATATAAATACAACATAAAATACATTTTTTGTTATTTATAAAAGATAATTAACATCCGGGATGTTTATTTACGTTATTAATAAATATCACTGTTAATCTTTAAATATATTATTTATTTTCCTGTAAAGGGTTTATGTCTCTTTTTCCAGGGTTTTTTAATGGAAACCAAGTAAAATGAGATTTGGAAATAATTTGTTAGTGTGTACGTGTGCGTGTGTGATAGGAGGAATAAGTAAAATCAACTCAACCAATCTCTATCACCAGCTTTTATTCATCAAAGTTACTATCCGCCCGCGGCGTCGTGGCTTCGCGTGAGTTACTTCTTCCGACTAGCAATATTATCGCGTAAAACATACCCTTTTTATTATAGTCGGTCATAGAGTAAGCTACGTGAAGCCTATGATATTACTGTGAAAGTTCAGTGGTAGTTTTTAACTGAAAGAGTAAAAACACACACACATCAACTTTTGCATTTATAATAATTACTGATAGGATTCTAATCAATTGGAAGGCCAAATTAATGAAAGAATAAATACTTTATTGCGTACTAATACACACATTATGAAGAACATCTAGTTATTCTTAATTTACATACAGGCTCATACTAATTTGAACACAAAGGCGGTCTTATCGCTAAGTAGCGATCTCTGTCAGACAACCCTTGTAAAACAGATACGTTTAACAAATTACAGATTATAGTGCAAATAATTTATATAAAATACATAATATTATACAAAAATATATCTAATGTTTCAATTAATTTTTAATATTATAAATTGCTTCTTCGTTTAAAATGCTAAATAAAAAATATTTAAAGTTTTCTCATCGTCCGTGTTCCCTGTATTCGAACAGTCCCACGGTCCCTTTTCTATTGTTTATAGAAAAGGTAAATACAACACCATTGTTTTCGATTCCTCTTCCCGTATCTACTTGCTTTTGTTTCGTCGCTATTTTCATTTTTATATTTTTTCATAAGAAGCTGCTTTCTCGGCGAACGTAAGACTTAAATGAAACATATAAAAACTATTTTAATTTATATAAATAATTTGCAGTAAACGAGAAATAAATATCTCTGGATAAGATAAATAAATAATCATACAGTATAAATGATATTGTTGATAATATGCAAAAAACAGATTAATTTTAAATAATACACGTCGCCTAGCTGACATACATGTACAGTGTACACAGTGTACACAGCCAACTTGAGGCTAAGTTAATACTTAATAACTAGATTATTTCATCAGTGGGTGATGGGATCATCATTTTAGGGATTTACTTATCGATTATTTTTATTCCACACTATGAGTATTAAATTATCGTATTAAAAGTATCGTTTTAATAAATTTAATATTGGTTATTTGTAAATTGTTTTTTTTTTTAATTCATAATGAATAAAATAAAAAGATTTGCTGCAAATTATTTTTTTACAAAATCTAAAACCGACATAAGAGGAATGACACCCCTGTCACTCCTTTAAATATGTTTGGTCGGCGATCCTCCCAAGTCTGTTAATTGCGCTGGGCTAGTCGCCGCTGGGCTCTAAATGCTCCAAGCGTACTTAATATGTATTTGTTGATATCAGAAAATTGAATTACAATTTCAATATCGTTGAATAAAGATTGATCAAGAATCATAAAAAAAATACTACGCTGAGCCTAAACCGAAATGGACAACTACTTACACCTGTAGTTGTTTTTTACTCCAACACTCAGCTATTATAAGCAATTACATGAAATTGTTTTACTTAAACTTTACATGCACTCATGACTTTGCGTTCATAACTATATTTTTTTAAATGAATTAAAAAGGTTGAAAGGTACATTAAGCAGTTACATAGAAGTTCTTCAAATATTTATGAGTTCGTTCAGAGAAAATAACAAATTTTTAACATTTATGCGTGCGTTCAGAAATTTATTTTGTGAAATTAAAGTTTCTATTACCGAAAACAATGTCTAAGATTAATTCTATGGAATAACGTAATTTTTATGGGTCAGCTAGTTTTACATAAAAAATATTTTAAATCAGAGTCATACTTCTACTGAAAAATAAAAACCTCTTAGAAAGTACTTAAATTTTTACAAACAAATAAAATTTGAGTGTATGTATGTAACATTAAAATAATCGCCTTTTACTAAATGCATATGTATACATTTACAAGGTGTATATACCAAAGTAATATTTTATAGAATTTTTGTATGTTCGTTCCCGCTAATCAAAGAAAAAGCTGGACTCTCGATTTTGATGGGATTTTCACAGGCAGATAGCTGGTATTATGAGGAGTAACTTTTATTTAATAAAATTCAAACGTGGACGAAGTCGCGGGCACGGCTAGTCTCATATAATACTCAAACCGTCGAGCTATCAAGGTATCACATGCAAGAGTTCAAAGCTAATCATGCATATGTATATTCCAATCGCGCAAATCAATGTATTAAGCTGCAGGATCCAGTTAATCCGCTTGCGAGAACCAGAGCACATCGCAGGATTTTCCATCACCGTGAACTGGGGAATCGGGCTAATTATACCGACGCATACAGGGCATTTCAGAAGTTGTGTGATAATAATATACAATTTTTTTGAACGTGTGACTGAACGAGAATATTTACTTAAATAAAAAAAGGTCAAGTGCGAGCCGGGAACGCGCGCAATGGGTTTCGTGCCAAATCTATGGTCTATAAAAATGAGTAAAAACGTGTTTTATTCGAACAACATCATCGTAATTGACATTTTGAAATGAATATGTAACTGGATATTCTGAGAATATATCGCATACTCCTCGTCTCTATCGCGATCTTAATATAGATAACGATTACATACGAACTTTACTCTTACGGCAACAGAAGTACATAATAAGTGAAATTGTTCAACTACCCAGCTATAGTCTGAACTGAAGTGACACTTTTCGGAGAGACTAATTCGTATGTCGTTTTTTCTTTATAATTTTGGATATAGCAAGGCAAATAGGCACACGGTATTACCGATGATGAGAAATACACGTCGCCTATATAATTCAAATGTGAACTGTGTATCTGTTTACCTGATAGACATTATAAGCCTGTCACTACCATACCCTACAAAACCGGAACAAGATAATTACAAGAGGTGACGAGCTAAACTTTATGAAGACTTCATCACCTATTCTAACCGACTGATCTGGTCAACATATCAGCAAAACTAAATTACTAGACCTTATCTTCATACCTGCACCGAAAAACTGCACTTGATCCACAAAAAAAATAAATTAAAAAATCAAAATACTGGTTTGATAAGTAGTTAATATCGGTAGCCTTTCTTAGAAGATTTACTACAGTAATAGAATCTTTGATGGGAGCTTACTAATGTGGAAGATTTCATAGAAAATATAGAAACTAGAAACTTTACGGAGTATTTGCCTTTATTTTTCTCAGTAGAGACTAAGGTTGCTTCGATGTAACAGCATTACATTCCGTAAGCTACTCGGGACACTTGGCAAAAATCTCGCCGAATAATTCGAGCACGAGAGAAACCCATGAATGGGTTAATCGTTAACAGCGTAACTTTGCAAAGATTTAGTAAATACATTCTTAAAAATTTACTAGTTGTGCCCGCGACTTCATCTGCGCTTCAATTTAATTATTTTAATTTATACAATTCTATAATATAAGTAACCTAAACTATTCCTTATTCCCCAGCTGGTAAAACTGTTTCTGAGATTAGCGAGTACAAACAAACAGACACCTTGTAAACATACGCATGCATTTACTAAAAAGCGGTTATTTTAATATACACACTCCCAATTTTATTTTTTTATACAGATAAAACCAACCACTTCTTAAATAAAGAAAATATAGGTTTAAAAAAAACTGTTACGTTATCGCCTCTGTGGTGTAACAATATGGCTGTCGTCAGTTACCCGCGTACCCGCGTAGGATCCTGGGTTCAATTCCCAGGTCAGGCAACTTTTACATTACGTTGTCCGGGATTGGAATGTGCCCGAATTGGCGATAGGCTTACCACCTATCACATCAGGGCCCTAGTACCTTGGGTAATCGTGGGTGTTCTAGTACATCTACTGGACTTACCAGTCGTGGATATACTAGCACACCTCTGTCTACGCCTTCGGGGATAATAGGCGTGAAGATACTTCTACTTTAAAAGAGAAATTGAAAAAGACTATTATTATATACGTGTCTTAACTATTAATTTGTCTCTTTCAACACCGTCTACTATGATAACTAGACTGAGAACTATTTTTGCCGACGTAACACTCACATCTAACATTTCATCACGTAGAAAACACACCATTAACCTTTTTGCTTTTTGAAAGCCTTTTTGAAAATCCATCTCATATGCCTTAATACATACATTTCAATTTTATTAATTCACAGACCTTCATAACCACATTCGTCCTCATAAATCTTTAACTATAATCAAATTGAAAGTCACAAGACTAACACAAAACAAGCTCAGGAGTAGCACCTACGGAACATGTTGCCAATAAAGTGGATATATATCTCCGAGTAAGCCACAAGTTAACTTCGGTGTTTTAGTAACCGCCTTGTGGAAAGATTAATCAAGGGGTGCAAATAGGCGCAAGCCAGTCGGGCTTATATCTTACACGTCCTGAGAGCTGTGCAGCCGGCGAACATTGGCCCACTTGGCGCGTAATAAACTTCACTTGACTTAAATACACTTGAAACTGTTTTCAAATCTTAAGCAAATGGTATTAAAGTCTCACTAATTATTATTTTTCGCCACTTTATGCCAAGTATACATATTGGCCTAATGATACCGTTTAAGGGTTCGGCGAGGGTCTATTAATGTAAATCTGATTCAGTTAAACAAAAACTTATCGTATACGGAATAGTACAAGGTAAACACCATAGATACTAGGCTAAACCTTTTGCCACATAATATGCAAGTCAAATAGCCTCTTCTACAGCAAAGAACACGACAATTGCACCAGTGTGGGCCCGCTGCTGCATAACACTCTACAATTTAGTTATGACTGACCCAGAATGGAATAATCCAGAAATCTATATTACAAGATAACAAACAGCGGGTTATGGGGTTATTACATCCCTTTGTCTATAAATAATTCTGCATCGTTCTGCTTGTCTACTTTGTAAGATACATTCACTTAGCACTTAGTCGCGGACCTACACTTTTTAACTAGAGCCGCGCTTGAATATGATAAAATAAAATTAGTCAAGTGCGGTTCGAACTCACGCACGGGTGGGTTCCGTATCATTATTAGGCAAATAACACACGTTTATAGTATGGGAGCAACCTTTATGTTTTTTTCTGTTTCTAGCAGAGAAAACTTCATTTGTGTTACTATCACGGTTCATGAGATACAGCCTAATGACAGAGAGACAAACGGACAGCAGAGACTTAGTAGTAGAATATAATTTTATTCTTTGGTTACCCTAAAAAAGTGCTTGTTACTTGATACGAACTAAATACAATAAAATTACTCCTTCGTGTATATTCCCAATGTGTAAAAACGATACTAAAAACACTATAAAAGTTTGGACATCTTATTCCAAGTGTAAGTACACTTTACTTCTTCGAAACTTAAATAAAATCGTGTTACAGTTAAATAAACAATTTTTGCCTTTCTGAGAAACGTACGAAAATAAGTATTCTTTTTGTCACGCACTATTTTGATTAGCTATCTCTATTTTTAACAAACAATATAACCATGAGTTTAAACGTATGTCCGAAAGAGTTGTCATAATATTTATGAATCTAATTCCAGTGATATATTCAGAAAATACAAGGTATACATTTGAAATGTTAACTAATAGTCTTTACTGTCTTTTTTCAAATTAAAATATCCTTAAGCCATAAATAAACATACACATACATTAATTAAAAAGCGGTTATTTTATTTATTTGTATAGATACAACCTGAAAGAATAAAATATAGGTTTTAAAAAACTTACTTTAAAAGAGCAATTAAATGATTATTATTATACGTGTCAAGTCTTATAAACACTATGAAAATAAATAAATAATTATCGTCACGCCCATAACTCCGATTAGGTATTCAGAGGTACCTTCACGCCTATTATCCCCGAAGGAGGTAGGCAGAGGTGTGCTAGTATGTCCACGACTCGTAAGTCCAGAAGATATACTAGAACACCCACGATTAGCCAATCGCCACTTCGGGCACGTTCCAATCCCGGACAAGCAATGCTTATTCAGAATAATCTGAATTGAACCCGGGACCCTATGCGGCTAACTGTATTAACAGGCGATAGCCACACCACAGAGGCGATAGGTTATTCAGATAAACTGGAAAAACTTATAACAACAAGTTGCCGTACACAGGAGTTGAACCCGGGACTTCGAGAGTGAAAGTATAAATACCATATTTCAACATAATTAGCAACAAATCTGAAGTCTATTTTTAAAAACCTTTTAATATACTTAATAAAAGAATATGTTATTACACCCCTCATCAAACTTAGAAACTAAAGTTGTACAATGAAACTACTATGAAAGAGCATTAAAGATTTCACTTTTGTGCCTTAAAATAAAGAACAAGACAGCGGGGACCTGGTGCAGCTACTTTAATGGTTGAAATGTGAAAAATAAGGGAGAATAAGACAAAGGGACAGCGGTAATGGCGTCGCAAGTAGAGCGCTAAAAGTGGCGGTTTAGTACGGAGACGAGTACAGCGTAACTTAGATCGATGCTCGTATTGAAGACATTGTATGGTTTTTATCTTAAGCTAGACCTAATGAACTTGTATCAGCGTGGCAAATAAGCATTAACACCATTTAAATAAGTTTTTTTTTTGCTTTTGCATTTTGGGCGTTTATAGACACTCAACTCAAAATGTCAAAAGATGTCGATGCCAAAAAAATACGGGCTACCTTGGCTTTCAGACTAAAGCACGACAATGATACAGAATCAATATACAGACTGACTGCAATAGAAAAATCCAGAAAATTAATTACTACTAACTGTGCTTGTGACTTTTCGACAATTCTATTTAATTATTTTATTTAATATATTTCTATAATAAAATTTTAAAATAAAAGTAGCCTTATTACCTCAGTATTCATGGCAGTGAAAATCCCATCAAAATGGGCCACCCGTTTCAGAGATTAGAGGATAAAAAAGCGGTTATTTAAATATTACATACGGTCAGACACATAGGTACACCTATAGATGTATAGATTATCTCTAATTCACAAAACTGCATGGGTATTTTACCATTACAGCTAAAGATTATTATTTCTCTCAGTTGTATAAATAATAAATAAATTAAGCAGTGCTAAGCGTTACGTAGTTCGGCGGGATTATAAAAAGTTTCAATTAATTAAAATAATCGAAAATGTTTAATGCACTGCAATATGTGCAGTATTTGCATACAATACACTACAATACATACATACATTAGTGTAATTTAAAATTATTAACCATAAACAAACGTTACGTATTTTAAAACGTTTTAGTTTATCCGAGATTCACACCAGGAACGTCCGTGATAAAAAATTGACACTTTCCTACTTGTCCCTATACATCAAGTATAGTGTTTTTCGCTCACGATTTTGCTTTCCAAAAATTTTTAAAACACGGGAGATGTCAATAATAACAACTTGTATTTTAGCTATTGATATTATATATGCAAATAAGCCTAAACTTTTATTTTTCGTTCTTTCGAAATTCATCGAAACATTTGCACCACGGAGGCACATTTAAGGTAAAAAACAACAAAAACCATGTCCGTATACTTTCAAATGCGAGTACCGAATATTAAAACAATAAATATTTAAGTATCCGTATAGAGTTTAAAGATTTTCAGCGAGGCAATATTTTATGTCTTAGTCAGGGAGGTCGTCGCAAGTCGCCTCAGTTTCCATACATAATAAAGTATATGCAGTTTCAGCAGTATATAGGTCAACTGCAACTTGTGTGAAGGCAGATTGCAGTGCACATATTAGACCCGTTTAGGGTTGCCAATGTTTGAAATTGGACATAATCTACAGATTACCAATTGTTTGAAATATTATTGATACACTTAAGTATTAAGTAGTATTTTTAAATGAGTGAGTGCAATGTATGGATGGAGTGTACTTCTTGTCATTTAATCATTCTCGAGAGGTGATAAATGATCACAAAATTATTTAAGTAATATATACACATTAACAAAATACATTTCAATAACTGGTATGTAAATAATAAAAAAGTTATCAGTTTATTGTGGTAACAAGATTATTTAAAAACCATGCTTCTTGTAAATTTTGGTTTTAAAATGTTTTGTAAACTGTGTCATTTGTTTTGTTTATTATATTTTACTGTGTTAATTATGCTGTAACTAAGCCCGAATCCGATCGGAAAAATGCTTAAAAATGAATTTTAGATAACTGAATTGCAGATAACTGAATATTAACAATATATTTTGTTAGAAACCGAATACATCCCAAACAAAAAAGTATATAATCAAACAATTTATTAGGAATTGAGAATGAAGTGACCAATTTCATATTCATTTATGTATTTGTTTTAAATTAATACCAAAAAAATATATTCGCCACGACATTTCTTTTTTAAAATTAAACGAAAGAACATCCTTTTACATTTCTTGAAAAGTAGAAAGGACCGAAATTCTCAATATAGACAACCCTATTCCCGCTGGTTCTACACTTCCCAGAATAAAAGGAGCCTTCGTCAACATTTCAATGACATAGTAATGAGAGTTTTCTTATTAATGGTTTCTCTCATTAACATTTCAGTGTGTTGTACGGAAATGTAGAATGTAATGCCAAAGTGACGGGCAGCAACGTAACATAAGCGTTAAGTATTATTCGACATTAACTTTATTCAAGTTACCGACGCGATTTTATGATTAAAAGCCTTTCTAAAACGTTCTTGCATTATCAAGTCCCTTTTTGACAATTATCGTGAAATGTCAAAAAATTTTGACACTGCCAGAGCTTGTTCATCGAGGGAAAACTTTCGAAATAACTAGGGCTAAACTTCATGCTAGGGGTATTAAAATATCTATACTTCGGTTCACTACGGTTATGTGCCGTATTAAAAAAAGCAGACTTATCTCCTCTAACGACATTGCACTTTGTACCAATGTTATTTCTATCCACCATTGTACCTGTACACAGTAATGCTCGCTACTTAACGCGTTTCCATTGGACGCCTCTATGAAGTATAAATATCGGTTGTCCACTCCCGACTTATCATGCCGTGTCGTCAACAAATGTACACGGTGGAAGGCGTGGCGCTGGTGGACAAAGGGCCCAAGACCCCCTTTCTAAGTTTACATAATAGCGTTTCCTCTGATTAGCTTCCGACCATAACGTTACAACACGAACCGACTGCCGTGTATCCGAAACCTTCACCTACAATTTTTTGGCATCGACACCGCCGTTTCGCGTCAGTCAAGTCGAATGCGGACAAATGGGTCTTTGGTAAACGTTATTAGGAAATATTTACAGAACGGATTCTTTATTCGATGTATTTATTCGCTTTGTAAAAGAGCGTGGAATATTTTTGTAATATCCGCTGAATGCTTATGATATTTAAAATAATTTAATTCTCCCACGTGAAACAATTAAGGGATAAAGATAAAAAATCGCGTATATCCTTTACATCAATTTATCTATACAATACTGATAAAATTTGGCACACGTAAATATCAAATTTCACCGCAAATCATTTCGTAATTGCCAAGTCGTTATGAAATTTGGCATTTTATGTTTATATTCTCTGAGCTTTGGCATTAAGGCGTTAACAAACACGCAGTCATCTTCACAATTTTTGACGCAATAACAAGTGGTGCACACTACTCTAATTACTTTGATATATGTGGGAGGTTAGATACCTAGGATTGGCAAAGTATACCGATAAGTTGGCACCCACCATTAAAATAATAAATCTCCACCGTGAAGCGTACGCTTACCTACCAATTTTCATAAATAAAGAAGCACATGAATTTTCACGGTAGAAAACAATTTATGACGTCAATAATGACACAAAAGATGCGTGGTGTGTTACAAACATGAAACGTAGATTGTAAACGCTTAGCATACTAAAGCTTGCACCCCGGCTACGCTAACCTTTAAACGAGGCAAATGATAGGACCTGAGGGGCTATTGTGTATCTTTTTGACAGTTAAAAGATACGAACACCGAGCCCGAATTTTCGTATATTCACTGTCAAATGGCGTGTTTCGTATTGTCTAATTATTCTCGTGACGTCATAGTA